>SNQJ01S0117854.1:0-27626 GCA_010110895.2 Picea sitchensis
TGTTCCTTCCTTGGGTAAGTTTCTGCACATAGATAAGAAGGAGAAGACCGAGTTTCATCCACTAGATTAAAAAAATAATTTCTTTTTTTGGGGATCTTCAACTATTTCCTCCTGCTCTTGCTCAAAGCATCATAATCACCCTTCTCAGGGTTCTTCTATGCCATTTTCATTGGTGTGTCATTGCACCCTTCTTAGGGTTCATATCACACCCTCCTCAAGGTCTCTTATGTGCTTGAAAACCATGCCACCTTGAAGAGAAATCTTTAGAGAGGAGTCCAACACAACAACATCAAATCTAGTTGAAGAATTGGCATTGTCTCTCCATGAACTAATTCGACTCCAACAACATCAGACTCCAATGACCATGTAGCTATACACCCATTTTCAGTTACCCAAGTTTTTCGACCAAATGAATGGCGATACGGTTGATTCCTGGATCCATAGCCTCTCCACATACTTTAATATTTCACCTGAGATGGAAGAAGCCACAAAATTGTAGATAGCCAACCTCCAGCTCGAAGGAATAACACAAAATTGGTGGGACACACGATTGGAAAGGTTTGAATTTATTGTGGAGCTCGGTACACCGCCTTCTTTGAAAAATGGCAGTATTGTTTCTTGGGATGAATTCTGTCACGCACTACGGGAACGCTTCTACCCTCCAGGATATCGTTAGAATCAACTCGCCAAGTGGTCGCAACTCCGTCAACTTGTCACTCAGTCAATTCAAGGATACATAGACATCTTCTTCAAGCTGTGCATCCACATACGTGTCAGTAAGCCAAATAAGATATTAATAATTAAGTTCAATTTTGGTCTATTGTTACCTATCCAGCGAGAGGTAGATATTTTGGACAACACTTCTCTAGACAAGGATTTCTTATGGGATTTGGCCATAGAAAGAAAGGTGGCTCCTCGCATATGATTCCCAACAAATCACACCTCAAGTGATAATTCGACACCTTCCCACTCGCAGTCTTACCGTTGTTCTTCCTCTACACCCAAAACATTGGTTGGGTGTACCTTTCACAAGACCAACTCCCACAATTTTGTGGACTGTCGATCCCTTAAAAATATCCACACCAATAAGACCTTGCTTGCAGAAGTCAATCCCACAGATTTTAATGAACTTCCAGAGACCATTTCTATCGACAACCCCACCGAAACCGACCCTTCCCTGATTCTCATGACTACGCCAGAACTAGGTCGCCCTAACGTTCCCTTATTTAGTAACAACTGCCAAATTAAAAATTAACTCACAACTCTCATTCTGGACAATGGCAGCCAAAAGAATCTGGTCTCCCAAGACTTAGTCCAACATCTACAACTCCCCACCACCCCACACCCTGATCCATATTAGATTGGTTGCATATAGAAGGGCGGTCCTCACATCACTATTGCTTAGTTTTACACTAATGCAAGATCATCACTCCATCTTAGTAGTGCACCAGCTAGCCATCACATCCACATGCATTTAAGAAGGGTAGAGGCCCCAACCCTCTCATTTTCCCCTCAGTTTTAAATTTTAAAAATGTAATTAATGTTGTTAAATGTTGTAAGGATGGAAGAACCGAGATGATGTCTTTGTGTAGGCTGCAAATAAGGTCATCTTAAATGGCTGACAATAGGTTGATCTAGATCGAATTCGGACTAGATGTGCATTCAATGTAATTGCCTCAGTAGTTAGGTGTTGTAAATGGTGATTAGACACCACTACTATATCTTGGAGGGAAAGGCTCGAGGAGCCCCTCTTTTGTGAAATTTCATTGTATCGAAATTCATTAGAATTAGAGTTAGAATGAAAAGAGGATGAGCGATTAGAGAGATCAAGAGAGGAGAGAAGAGCCAAGACTTTTTCGCACTCCAAGCCTGCACATATTGTAATTAGCATTTTGTTATTAATAAAAAATAACAGATTTCATTGTCCATGAATTTATGTGTGATGTATGTTTGTTTATGAATGTTATGTGTGCTTATGATATGTTGTTAGATCCATGGATGTATTCCCTTTGCAGGAATTAGATATAATTCTCTACCATTGTGAGTTTTGTTAAGTTTTTAGGTGTTCTTTAGGTTGTGCAAGGATCACACAACAGGGTATTGGAAACTCTGTAACTGACGCAAGGAGTGCGCATATCAACTCTTTCGAGTTAGAGAATAACGTTCTATGAGGGCGCACCAGAACATTTATAAACTCAGGGAGGAGACTCAAGTTTGTTGAACACCTTGGAGGAGAGACTATGCATAGGAAGCACAAAGAGACAAAGTTGTTGACTACTCTATAGAGCTCTTCCAGGAGGGCATTAAGCAGGTGAAATTGTGCACAGGTGAACTCTCTTTTGCGTTCTGAGAAGAGGAGTGTCATAGGGGGACACTCAAAAAGTTTTTGAATAATCTATAAGATCAACAAGGAGTTTTTGAGCATAAGTTTCCAAGAGGTCCCCATACATCCCTTTGAGGAACAAAAGGGATAGGGACCTTTGAGGTCTGAGCAATTGAAGCTCAAGGTGAGACAGAGTTGTTGAACACTCTAGAGGAAGACCTGTGCAAGGATTGCACTAGGCCAACACTTAGAAAATTCTTGCATGAAGCTGTTTGAATGACTTCATTGAGTGCAAAGGAAATTGCGGAGGTGTAAACTTGTTTCAATTCCAGAAGCTCAGGAGGGTGAGCATTAAGTGCCAGGAGGGTGAAAGAAATCCCTTTGAAGGACATAGAAGGGCCGAGACCCTTAGGAGACCGAGTAAGCCCAAAATATCATAAGAGAAAGTGCAAGTGTGCACAGGGATTCTGTAAGCTGAGCAAAGGCCAAGGACCCTTACAGGTTACAATTTATGTAGACGAAGAAAAGAGTGTGCATAGGTGAACTTATTTCAAGTTCAATCTTAGGAGGAAGACTCGTGCAAAGAAGTGCACTGGGCCAATGAGTATATAAAATTTGAAGAGGTATGATAATTTTAGATAGGAACACACCAGGAGCATGCCATAGGTAAAGTACTCCAACTTTACAGAAGCTCAGGAGGGAGAGCACAAGTTGAGACCCAACAGTCAGGATCGCAAGAGAAATATTAAAGGCCGCAGCCTTTGACACTTAAAATTTCTTCCAATTCGGGATCAATCTAGACTATCAGGAGGAGGAGCGATAGCAACCTTCATATCAACTACACGAGGATATCTAGACCATTGAATTCTACATCCAGACAACCAAAGAAGCGCGCAAAGGAGAAAGATAAATCCCATACATAGGATCTGAGCGTAAAGGACCAACAATTGATGGATTCAAGTAAGTGCACATAATTTCATTATTTTTAAAGTGTATAGGAGAATGGGATAGCCGAAGACTCAGAGTCCCAAAGTGGATTGGGGCCTTTCATCATCCAGGAGGAGACAACTGGTGGAATATCAGAGAAGAGTTTGGGAGGAAGAGCTTCAGAGAAATTGCGTGGAGAAAACACCGTTTCATGCCAAAGTCGCGAGGAGCAAAGTCATCCTGGCCATTGGTTCTAAGAAGGGAACATGGCAGAGATCCATAGACTTCAGAGGAATATTCCTTCGGAGGAAAGGTAAGGTGGAGTAACCGAAATCTCTCGAGGGATGGAAGGTTGGAGTTGATATCAACCGTTAGTTGAGAGGGATACATGGTGTTATATCCAAAGTTCCAGAGGTATATCCCTATGGAAGAATTGGGGTGAGTGTGAGCCAAGAAATCCCAAAGAGATGGGAACTGAAACAGATCAGATTCATTTATTTTAGAGGGGATAGACCGTTGATCCTGTCATGGATTCGACACTCCACGATTTTGTTGATTTGGAGGTCTTGTGGAGAGTGCATGCAGATTCGGTTGAAGCCTAAATTCTGAAGAAATAGATTGAGTTGTCAATATCTGAGAGGAACAAGGATCATTGATCCTGTTTCTATGGTTTTGGAGGGTTGCGACTTCAGAAGGATTGGTCGCAGCATAGAGTGGAAACACCCACAACCCAGAGCTTCGAAATGCCCTTTGGACAGGCACCTGATCATAGTCTGAGGTCATATAAGAAAAGGGTCATATGTAAAGTAGTTTGGGGTTCCAACGAGGGCCCGAAGAGATGATCTAGCTCAAGAATTTGAATATCCTTGACCAAGAGGTCACGCAATCCCCAAGAGGGGAGGGGGGTTGCATCATGCACCATCAATTTCACCATTGTTCCTTTGTGTGACACTAGGATTTTCAACATGTCATCATTAGATTGTGTCGATATCCTTCCCGGTCTTCCTTACCAAAAATACTAACAAGTTGTGTATCACACCAAATCTCATCAATACCACCTTAAATAGTTTGGGTGCACATATGTGCTTACTTCATCACCTCCCACTTCCAAAACTTCACGTCTAGAGACCACAACCACTCACCATGTTATCAATAACAAATAAGTCTCTCTATGATTGGTATGACCTCTTAAACCTGATAACCTCACTAATTTGAACCCCCCGCCCCCACTGTGCTCCCCATCCTCTATGAATTTACAGATTTGTTTCAGAAACCCATCGGACTCCCACCCTTATGGTACATTTCCCATTTCATTGATCTCATACTTGGCGCATCTCTTCCCAATCCACCAGCCTATCTCCTAGATCCCAAGGAAGCCACCAAAATCAAATTCCAAATTGGCCAACTCCTTGAATCAGGCCACATTCAACCTTCCTCTTCTCCTTGTGCCTCTCTAGCCTTCATTATTCCCAAGAAACACACTTATGAATGGCATCTAGTTACCGATTACCAAGCCCTGAACAAAGACACCATTAAAAACCGGTATCCCCTACCTCAGATTGAATATCTCCTTGACCATATGCAAGGGGTCTCTTTCTTCACAAAGATGGATTTGACTTCTGGGTATCATCAAGTGTGCATGGAACCGAGTGATATCTGGAAAACAACTTTGAAGACCAAGTTTGGTATTAATGAGTGGTTCGTCATGCATTTCAAATTGACTAATGCACCGACCACTTTCGTGTGGCTCATCAATGACATCTTTCGGCCCCATGTCGGTAAGTTTTTAATTATTTATCTTGACGATATTTTTATTTTCAGCAGGTCATGGGAGGAACATATGCAACATGTGCACACAGTCTTGGATTTCCTACGAAAACACTAGCTTTAGGTAAAATAAAATAAATCCTACTTTTCATAAATGTTGGCGCAATATTTAATATTCATTGTGAACCATACAGGGGTACACCTAGATCCCTCTCCGGTGCAAGCTATTTCTAAATGGCCAACACTAGCTTAAATTTTTTATGGGAGGCATCAATTTTTATAGAAAATTTATCTCCCATTTGTCCCAGTTGGCTTGCCCGTTGCATCAGTTAACAAATAAAGAGAATTTTATATGGTATTATGATGCGCAACGTCACTTTGACAAGTTGAAGCAATCCTTATTCTTTTCTCCGATCCTTTTCTTTCCAAAATTGGTCCAACCATTCGAAATTGAGCCGAATGCTTCTCAATTTCTGATTGGCACAGTACTTAAACAAGGAGGTCACCCTATAGCTTACCATTCTGAGACACTTTCTTCCATAAATCTCAACTACAGTGTGTATGACAAATAATTTCATAGCTTGGTATAAGCGCTGAAGAAATGGCACCATTATATTCTAGGTAAATAGACCATCCTGCGCACCAACCATCATCTGCTCATCTTCATAAACTTGCAGAGTAATATACATGAACATCGACATCTAAGTTGGGAAACCTACATCCAAAAATTTCATCTGGTCATTAAATATAAAAAGGGAGTCACTAATAAGATGGTATATTTGTTAATCTGACCACCCACACAAGTTATGAATATCTTATCAGTTCGATGTGCGGCCTATGATAGTTGGAAATACATGTATGAAGAAGATCCATCTTTTAAAGAGATATGGTAGCATTACAAAAACCTACCTCCATCAACCAGAAACCATTTCTTGATTACATCATTCAGGAGGGATGGCTATATCACCTCAATCAATTTTGTGTTCTACAATCAAAGGATCATTTGATTCTCATCAGATAAGTGTATTCTTCCTCCTGCGGTGGTCACTTAAGGAATTCCAAAGAACTGCTACACCTCCAGTGCCACTTCTATTGGCTCGCCATGTCCAAACAAGTAGATCATTTCATCTGAGCTTATTCTTTATTCTCGCAAAGAAAACCTTCTAATCGCAAACATGGTCTCTATCAGCCTCTTTCGATTCCCTCTCGCCCATGGGAATTTATTTCTATGGATTTTCTGAGTGGATTTCCAACCACTTTGCACAAGCATGATTCCATTTGGGTTGTGGTCTATTGTTTCTCCAAGATGGAAATCTTTCTCCCTTTCCATAAAATCACTTTTGCCACTCAAACTGTTGATTTATTCTTCTTCCATATTTGGCCACATTTCATCCTACCTAGCAACATCATTTATGATCGTGACTCTCGCTTCCTTAGCTCCTTTTGGCATACTCTCTGGTATTTACTAGGCTTCCAGCTTCATTTTTCCACGAAATTCCATCCGTAGACAGATGAACAAATAGAGGTGGTCAATCATACGTTGGTACATGCTTTTCACAGCTCCTTCATCAAGAATAATCAATGGGATGCTTATATCCACATTCTAAAACATATCTACAATAGATCTACGCATTCATCCACATGCTTCTCTCCATTCAAGGTTTGTTTTGTCTTCCAAACACTTGCACCTACTGACCTGCCTCTCAGTTTGGATCCTTTAGGATCAGCGCACCATCAATGAGAACAAGAGGCAGCTCGACACTTCATTCATAATTTATCATAGTGACACAAGAAAGTGGCAACCTCCTTGCAAGCTACGCAAGATTGTGCCAAGCAATGTCATGATAAGCACCGAATTTCATTACAATTCCAACCAGGAGATAGAGTTTGGATGAAAATGGACAAGAAATGCTTCAAAGGGCATCATCAAAAATTGCATCCAGTGAGATATGGACCATATACAATTTTGGATCACATTGGAGAAAATGTGTATAGGTTGGACCTTCAAACACATTTGGGCATTCATGACATTTTAAACGTCAACAATTTAAAATTATTTGAGTTGCCACTTCTCAAAGACATAGTCATTGTCCAACATCCAATGGAAAATATTCCTGATTTTTAACCTCCATTGTTGCATGACCAAATTCTAGAGAGTCAGACCAGGACTACTCGTCAACAAAAACATGTTTCCTATCTATTCAGTAGACAGGGACAAAATCCAGCGCATGCCAAATGGATGACAATAGAGGCAGTACATCGACGATTTCTTGAGTTGCTGGCGAAAGCAAGGATTCTTTTAAATCTAAACAGGGAGGAATTGGACCAACAGGAAGGACATCAACCTTTCTTAGAAAACTAACAAAAGGGGATCAATAGTCCGCAGCAAGCAAGGAGATAAGGAGAATTAATTCTATGCTAGTTTGTTGATCTTTGTCAGCATCAGTCAGTTCCTTAAATGTAATAAAGTATTCGCTAGTCTAAGTAAGCAAGGTGATGTCTAAAATAATTTTCACTCATATTGTGTCAGTAATTGTTGCGGGAAATTTCTCTTGCCAGTCTGAATGTGCATAGAATCGCAGAAAACAAAAGAGGTAATTACCATTGTATTGAATCTCCTTGAATTATCAAAAGGAGACATCTTTCTCTAATTGAATTGATGAAACTTTTCCAAATCTTGTCTTTTTGTTATGTGTGTAATCATGTTATGTCTGTGATTGTTTTAGATCATTGCGCACCAAAGGAACCAATGTGCACCTCTCTTCTATTAGCATTTTAGATTGTTGCGTGGGATTTGTGAAGGCCATGCACCTTGGTTCAGTCAATGTTCCCCTCCTCTATTTCTCTTTGTTTTAATTTGTTGTTGGGGCGTCTTTGAGATTAGTGCGACTAGGTAAAGGAATACACACGTCTCCCTCCTTGTAGAAGTATTGTTATTGAGTATGCCTTCCTTAAAAACTGATGCACCCTCCATTAAAGTGATTCTCCTTTGTTGAGTTCTCCCTCCAATCAGATCAAGAATATATGCAATCACCTCATTCTTCAATGACATGTAAAGTTTGTAACATCCCAACTAATGCTCTAGCTGAATGCTTGACTCCTTCTCCACATATATTCATGTTCTTCACATTGCTAGGATTATGATTGGATTTTGGATATCATAATGAATGGATATACCTATGACAATATAAAGACAATAGGCATGTCCAATAGGAATGCCCATGGACTATAAATCAAATATATAAAGTGCCCTTGATTTAGATTAATAATTTGTTGGTGTTCACAATTATAGGTATGTGGGGTTGTACACATTGGGCTAACCTTTCATATCAAGTACCCCTTAGTTAGATTAATAATTTGTTGGTGTTCACAATTGTAGATGCGTGGGGGTGTAAACATTGGGATAACTTTCCATATCCATTGTTATGACCACCACTGAACCATAGATACATTGAGGCTGCTACCTTGTTGTTTATGAAAGTGTAATGCACATGGTTGAGATGGATAATGGACTTGACCATCAACCAAAAACGTAGTGAAACTATATACATGAGAATGACCACACCAAGAGGGCTAGGTTAAATCATTCTCTCTCCTAATTTTCTTGTATACAAATCATGTTCTGTTTTTTAGGACTCTTTTACAGACAAATGCATCCAATATGTATTAAGTCACATTAATATAATTTGATTCATGTTGTGCTAATTTCATTTAGATGGATTAGGTATAAAAAAGAGAAATCAACCACCCTAGTGAGTCGCTCACGGAAAGGAAAAATCAACCAACAATCAATTTAAGCGCTCAGGGAGAAAGAGAAAGATATCACAGTTTTCATATGACATGTATGACCTCCTTATGAGTGTGGGGTTGAGAGAGAATGATCTATAAATTAATTTAAATTCCTAGCAATTGATGAAAACACCAAACAATAAAATAAAAATCCCCAACATTCAATTGAATTTCTCAGCAACTATGTTCATCAATTAGGTACATCTCGTACAATGTATGGGTGAACGAAAATGCCCCAGGGAATTTAGTTACATCTAAGTGAGATTGAAATTTGACACCAAGGAGGAAATAAACTGACCAGGTAAAGTAAATTGGCCAAGTAAGAGTAAAAATTGACCCAACCAAGTGTTAAATAGACTAGGGAAAGAGGAATCAACACATGGAATGAAAATTCGACATTGTGAAAAGGTGGCTATGGGTTTTCTTGGCGGATATGGGTGATTATTATTGTGTATATATATATATATATATAAAAATAATAAGAAAATATATGAGGAATGCAACAACTCTCTCATCACAACCTTCAATCTCTCTCAAATAATTTAAAGGGACGACTTAAAACTACTAGTTGATGTAATTAACTTAGGGATTGATATGAACTAATTCAGATAGAAATTGATAGCAATACACTGAGATTTCATATCAATCCATTAAAATGTAATCAAACTATAATTTATTCACATACAATCAAACCACAATTATAATTGACATGGGAAAACCAACTTTGAATGGGGCTCAATTTTCCATTCTGGCAATGTTTGGTTACAATGTATTATGACTGCTATGTCAGATCATTCTAGTTTGTACAAAATAATATCTTTGAGAGTGAAATTGATGAGATAATGAGAGAGATGGCGTAATGGAAAGGCCAATAGCCATGTATTTTCACTTCCCATTCCTCAACCCGATCTCCTATTAATTTTCTTTGCATTTAATTATTTTTAACTTTTCTCTCACATCTTCATTTTTCTTCTTCAACTTTAAATTTCCACTTTTTTACATAGCTTCCATAACCTTTGTTAATTATCAAGCTATCTTGTAGGTACAAAGTCTTACCCATTCTTGGTTGGGATCAATTGCATGGCTTACAATATAAGTCACGTCCTTGAAAAAAATTAAAGGTTACACCTTGGATTTAAAAGTATAAGTGAAAATAGAGTTAAAAAGGAGACCAGAGGAAACTCCATGGCATCCCTCCATCTAGCTCAACCACTTTGCATTGAGACAAAATGTAAGGCCATGGTTTTGATCCCATGAATGTTCTAGATGATATTATTTATAAATTGTATATATCTATATATAACGATAAGAATCAGGCCACATGACATTAAATAAATGACATAAAATGATGTAAATATGCTTGTATGGATTCCTAGTGTGGAAATGAAGGGCCCAACTAATGAGTGGTTAGACATGTAGATATTGTAAATATAATTATATGTCATGTGTTGTAGACTCAAGGTAGACCTACCATGGTGACCACAAGCTATGTATGTATTAATTCTAGAATATAATTTATGATGGTCGAAGATAACTGCATAGAACATGAAATGGGATAAGATTCCACCAAAAGGGAAGAAGAAAGGAGCACTATGGGAATGTAATCATATACTCCCATGTGTCATCCTAAGATCACATCTTATTTTTCATTGCGTCCTTTAAATGAACCCATCCACCTTATTTAACATATAAACCCAATCATTTATGTATCCATAGGTTGGTGGGGAAGTATATTCATGTTGTTATTAGAGCATGGGATTAGTATAATCATTATGAGGAATTGTAATAATGCTTCATTCTTTTGTCAAAATAAAATTAAACCACCATTACCCTAGCTCTCTATCATTTCCATATGTTTTATCATTATCCATTCATTCTCTACACTTCTTGTGGAATAAGAGATAGATAGTTGTAGGTGAGCATAAATGTTGGGAAAGTTCGTAATCCTTCACGCACTATGTGTTTGTTTCCTCTTGTATGATTTAAAGCCAAGTTTTATTCTCATAGGCTATTCTCAAAAGGAGCTTAGTATATTGGACTCATTTTCCTACATTTAAGAGAACTAAAATGAAGAATATCCCTAAGGACTCGTGATTAGAGAAAGGGAAGAACTTTCTTGTGTTGTGTAGGGTAGCTTAAGAGATTTCCATGGTTTCTTGATGGCTATATGAAATGGTTGGATTGATTTATAATGAGGAGTTTAGTTGAGCTATGAGATAAAAGGGGTCAAGTTGAGTGAGCCAAAATATCGTAGCTTGTTTCCCTCACCTTGGTGTCCTCATTTCTTGGATTGGTGGTGGCATCTACATTGAATTCCTACCTTTCCGTGAAAATTTCTTATACATAGACAATTTATTTCACTATCTTCTATTGAAATATAAGTGTTTTTCCTTGTGTTAATGACTTCTCATTGAACTCCCTTTACAAGTGATTTTACATGCATAGCATGGGTGTAGGATTACATATTTTTTAAATCCATTTTACTTGTCCTTTGACTCGCTCCCCACATTTGAGATTCTACATGAAAAGTGTAGAGTGTAGAATTGTTGTCCTTCTCTTATTGTATTGATATTGAGTTTTTTAATTCTAAATTATTCATGTGGAGATGAAAAGTGAAAAGACTTTTGACCATCATCAAAGCCTATATTCCCACATTCAACATCCTATGTAGAGTACTATATCCAAGTTTGATAGGTGAATGATCGAGAATTGGTGCCAAGAAAACATATGAACTATATTGTAGAGGTACATTGAATATTTTAGCTCAAAGGGATAAGGAATTCCATTAGTCCTTTATGTATAAGTGGTATTCGAAGATGGAGGAACATTTATAGAGGGACCATAAGGTTTGTAATTTAGGTTTAGCTAAAGCTAGATACATTTATGAAGTCTATGATTTTCATGAGATTGTCGAGTGGTGTTCCAACATGTTTGATTCGAAACATCTTTTCAGTTTGAAGGATATTAGAAAATCTCTTGTTTCCATAGCCCCTACCACCTTTAGAAGCATGTTGAGGATCCATATGCCAACAAGGGTTTTCAAGGTCAAGGATGTATATGCCTTCATGAATGAAAATGTTGATGGGGTGTCCATTTTCATGAAGTGGTTGACACATCCAACCATTAAAAATATTACAATCTACTATATTGACACTTTAGAATTGATAAATTCATACCAAGAGGTTGCATGGAGTTTTTACCAAATTGTTGGCGAAGTGACAACCTTGAAGGTTCCCAAGTACGCATTTTAAGTGTTACACTATGTTGTGAAAAAAGACATTGTATTTGATTAGGGGGGAGTTGACATCAAATGAAATTGTCCACAAATTGGATAATTTCTAGAAGACCCTAAGATTCTTCATGCCTTAATATTTGGTTTATGCAATTATTTTTAACTAGTTTGAGAATTGGGCTCCTAAAAGGAGACGTGGATACAAAATTGAATCATATGCTATTATATCCCCATGTTTTGGAAGAGTAATACCACTTTCAATTTTTACAGAGTTCAAGATTTGCTTCTCAAGAAGTTTAGACAAATGTTGATCAAGCATGGCCTAGAGAATTTGATGAAGGATGCCCAAGATCTTCTTTAAAGAAAGAGAGATTATGTTTATGAATAAATAGGGGAAATTTTAGGTCTAAAATGGGCCTCTAAGAAAAATAAAAAATAGTTAAAATAATAAAATAGAGTTATTAATTTTTCAAGAAAAGAAAAAAAAATAGTTTTTTTTAATCATATTTTGGCTTATCTCCTTATAGGTTTACTCAATTTTCAAGTGTAGTCACTTGTTGGATGTGAAATTAAATTTTGTATCCAATGAGTACTCTCTCTTAATAATTTTGATAGACCAAATGTGAGATAAAGTAGAAACACAGAAAAGGTGTTTCTTGAAATACATTTTCATGTATTTCCATTACCTCCGCAGTGGGTCTATTAAAAGTATGCAAAGTGGGTACTTATTAGATGTAGAATTTAATTATGCATACAATGAGCACCACTTAAATTGAGAATAAATAAGAAATGAATAAGTTAAGTATGATTAAATAAATTAGTGCATTCACTTACTTCAAAATATTTACCCTTATGGTTGACATAATCATATTGAATCCCATTGGTTCTTTTAAAATTTGACTTTGATAGGTACTTTTTGTTTTGAGGTCCATTTTTACCTCAAAATTCCCTTAATGATAACTATACATCAGGGATGATTTTAAGAGTGAAAATTTATTTTTAAAATGTGACACTTGGTGAATCTTACTAATCCTTCATATACCAACTATAAATTTTGGCTGATATTTTTTGTAAAAATATTCAAATTTCCTAGGATTTTATATAGTTTATATAAAATTTTATGGCCGATTTTTAAGGTAAAAATAATTTTATCCTATGAATTTGGGCGAATCATTTTAGAATAAGCGAAGATCTTTTTGGGGAAAACCATGGAAAATTAGCCCCTAAATCATCCAAGCTATACATACATTTGACTTTATGGCTTTGAAGGGAAACCATACTTATTACCCAAATTTATTTGTGATAGATTTTTTTTGAGTGAATTTTGTTGGCAATACTAGAAGTGCTCCTCACTTTTCAAGGGCGATAAAAGGAAGAAATTCATCTCCAATTCGTTAAAATTTGCATGAAATTATATGTGAAGTGTTTCTCATGTGATTTAGTTGGTTCAGGGTTTGAACTGTCTCCATTTGAAAGAATCTAAGGCCATCAAGGTTTGTGACCCTAAAAGAATGTTCAAGGATTTCATAACATCAAAAAAAGTATGGCTCATGTTTCCCTAGTTTTGGAGGATGAGATGAGGGTGGTGGATATAATTAAGGGATCAACATTGAGCAAGTACCAACTAGTTCACATAGAAACAAAGTTACACCTCAAAGTAAATTATGGGATAAATTCTTCTACTCTTTCGTGAACACCCACTTCTACTCTTTCTCCTAAGGAGAATGCTAGAGGCACTAGTTGTGTTAATGATGATGGAGATGAATGAAACTTGCCACAATGTGATATTGAGAATTCACATATTTCCCATAGTAACAAAGTTATTCACTTAACGAGCTGTGACCTCAAGTAACGAGAATTCTGGCCCAAAAACCCATATTTTTGCATAAAAACATGAAAATCAACCCCCAAATCCTGTGACCTCAAAATGAGAACTCTGGCCCAAAAAACCCATATTTTTGCATAAAAAACATGAAAATCAACCCCCAAATCAAACAGTGGCACTACAAGTAGCACCATGTTTTTAAATGGGGTCAAAATTACAACATTTTTCAAACATGACCTTCAAAACTCAGACAATAGCTCAAAAAAACCTTAAAATCAACACCCCCAAAAAAATTATGTTACATATTTTTTTTTTCAAAACCTTAAAATTTTAGACACTTTGAAATCGTATTTTTAATAGTTGGTACTATTAAAACCAAAACCTCAAAATCAGCCATCAAATTGAAAAGTACAGCTACTGGTAGCACCCTTTCTAAAACTGGGGTATGAAAATGACACATTTTTATAAAGTGGTAAAATAACTCATCATTAATGTAAACAAAATCATAAAATCAACCCTTAAGTGCTTAATTTTTAAATCTTACTTTATCACTCAAATCACAAGGTAATACATAATGCCATGAAAATATCACATTATACTTTAAAAATTCAACATCACTTTTTAATATTGTTTTACTTTTAATAAAAAAAAGTAAATAGAAGTTACATTGAATGAAACATAAATTATTTCTTAAAAGTATGGTTATGTTGTCCATATTCAAAACATTTGAGCTAATAAATTTTATTATATTCTCCATAATCATAACATATAATTCATAAAACATAAATATGATTCATAATTGCATGCAATATCATATGTAAGTTCAATGCTCTTTTCTAGTTACCATACACACATCATATGGATAAAAAATACATAAAATGTTTCATACACTTATTTAGATTCACTCATGGATTTTGAAATACCATTAGAGTCTACATTGTCTTCAGATGAATGATTGGATAAATATGTAGATGGTCGATACTCTTCTCTATTGTCGATGGATGCACCATCTGAATCTACATGCATGCCCAATATTTCAGATGTCTAAATCCTTTTATATCTATGAATATGTTCAATAGACTCCCATATTGCATTTATTTATTGTGGTAACAACCTCTTCATAATATTTGTTGTCTTGGAGCGAATAGTTCCTCTCTTTGTCAAATTGAAGTCATAACCAAGTATGTCAACATTATCTAATTTTAAGAGGTCAGCACGATGACGAGTTGTATTTTGACCCTTTCTTTTTCTTTTTCTATTGACATGTTTCTCAACCACCATATCTGGCTTGTACACAACATTGAATGGGTTTGTACTTGTTGCATACCAATGCACTTCAATTGCAATAACATCTTCATTTTCTTTCTCAATCTTTATAACCTTTGCAATCCATAATGGATAACCATGTGGATCTTCAATTTCTAAGACTGCAATCATGCTACCCTCCTTAATATATTGTACTGAACCCCTTTAAATGTCTTCCATGGCTTCACATTGTGCACATGAACTTACTTCGCAAACCAATATACATTTATCTTTCCTTTGCTTGTGTAAAATCAATATCACCTTGAGATTATTGTTGCTCAACAATGTTTCTTTATTTGGATTCATTTGGCATATTTTGTGGCCAACGAAATGGAGTCTTCAACAATGTATCTTCATTTGTTGAGCTTGAAAGTATGTGACTTTGACTATTGAAAAAAGACTCCCACCAAACAGAATCAACAACATCAAAGTACTCATATATATCTTTAATGGACTTTTTTATTTCTTCAAGGCATTCAGAATCATCTACATCTCTATTACGCCTATGTGCATTATGGATTTCAACAAATGATTGTAAAAATAATAACCTTGATGCAAATATTGGACGATCTAGAATGAACTTCAAAAATGTTAAATACTATTTTCCCCATATAAGTGTTTTCCGATCAACTTTTTTGAAACAAAATTGATGTTGGAAGCTAATTTCATTAAGCTACTCAATAATTTTTTCTTCACGATGCGATCCCAGAATAAATTTTTGCATGTCAACAATTTCTTCTAATATATGAAAAACAGGCTCTGGAATGTTTGCTTTCTTAATACATTCAATAAATGATGGTAGGCTTCCAACATTTTTCGTCTTCAATGTTACCGAAAAACGAATGAATAAATATGATAATGAGTATGTACAACAAAAAGGAAACCAACTTTCACCTTTTGAAATATTCTCAATTTAACAAGCATGCTTAGATATTCAAACACAATTTGATTTTTATTTTCACGACTAGTGTTGTCCAACTGTAGATAGAGAACTTGAGGAATATTTCCGTACCAGTGAGTGAGCACATGATGAATTATGGTGATAGTCAGATTTTCATCATTATGAATATTTGGAGCTATGAATTAAACCCTTGGACACATTTTTACATTGAAAACCATATAACCAACCAAGTGAAACTAAATGAAATTATATTCGTGTAAATTGTTTGGTGTAGAAAAAAATGTGGTAGAAGTGTTTTCTTTTGGTCCATGCCATAAATTATCATACCTAAATATTTGTTTGGAGCATCATAACACTTTTCGAATGTTTGTACATCTTTTTCATTTCACTTGATTGTTGATTCAGATGTTCTTGAAGTGCTTTGACTATGGAATGTGCACATGAGATAACATGAAAATATTGATCATATGTTTTCATAGTTGATAACTATCCAATTAAAAGAAAATATTAAATACATACCTCTTTATGCCCCTTCATATTTATCTCTTCTTGATTTAAGAGTAGCACGTATACTGCAAATCCCCATCCTTGATTGCTTAGGAATATAGACATTGTTGAATTATTTCTTCCATATTCTTATAAAATATGCATATGTAATAAAATTACCATTTCCTTCAACACCTTCATCGTATCCTTTGTACAAGTTGTAGATTTCCCTCCTTGAGAAATTATCTAGAATATGTATTGTGTCTCTATCTGGCATACACTCTCCACGTTTGTAAAAGAAATCATGCATCCATGACAATGTACTGTTTTTCAATGGCCCACTGTCTTGCCCATGATGCAACTCAATAAAATGAAGGATCATTTTCCAACCTTGTCTGGATTCTTGATAAATGAAGATTACCAATTGAGTGAATTTTTTTGAAATATTTTCTACAAAGTAAAATATTCCCAATGCGATAATCATATCATGTCTTGGTGGATATCATGCAACCCATCAAATACGAATTTTTCATAATCTTATTCATTGAAAAATATGTCTTCCTTTTATTCAAGGCATACATGTATTCCATGCTTTTCAAACAATTATTTTGACAATAGTCACTTGAAATCAATTCACTTATGGAAATTGATTTAGTGATAAATTATTTCCTAGACCTTGTATAACTAGAATGATTTGGATTGATATAAAAAGGTATAGTGTTGGTCCTAAACACAATGTTTATTTGCAATGTCTCCATTATTTCATCTTCCTCACTAGAAGGATTTTCCTCATCACTAGAAGGAATATCAAGCAAAACATTGTCAGCAGACTGAATAAGAGAATGTCGATCACCATGATTTGTTGCAGTTGAATGATTGAGAACATGATCTGCATTCCTAGGTCCATCATCTTCATTGATAATCTTGTTGATGAGAGGAATATCAAAATCACTATAAAAATTATTACCATCCTCACCAATATCATTGGATCTTCCATGGAACTATTTACTTGAAGGAAAATCATCATCACCCATAAGACTATCAATGCCATTAAGATTCTCACTTGGAGAAAATTTTCCATCATCGTCATCGGTAAAATACTCATTTGGAGGAAAATCATCATCAACATTGTGTCCAACATTAACATAATTATCTTCACTTCTTTCAAAATCCCCACTTGAGGAAAAGTTTTCATCCTCCTCCTTAGTGCCTTGAAAATCCTCACTTGGAGGAAAATCATCATCATCAACATTGTTGCATTTTAATTTCTCACTTGGGAAAGAGTGTCCATCAATGGAATAATCATCTTCACTACTTTGAAATTCCCACTTGAGGGAAATTATTCATCGTCCTCATTATTGTCTTGAAAATACTCACTTGGAGGAAAATCTTGGTCATCCTCATTGTTGTAGGTGAACCCCCCTACAGAAAACTGGATTCCCTCTTGGTCTCTAGAATCATAAGGCCAAGACAAAAAAGTGCTTAACATGGACACTGACTTCCTTTTAGATCTAATCAAGCCAATGAATGAAAGAGAAGGAGAAAGATATGTACCTTATTAGCGACGTTTGTCCTTGAAAAGTGTTGGCTGAGCTTTGATCCTGAGCTCCCTGATAGATCTTGTAGGACAAACAAAGATACAATGGACTTCATACTCTACTGAGATTAGCTCAATCATAGATCCATCTACTGCAAACAAACTCATGTGGAACAAGAACAAGTTTGAAAGAAATAGGCCAAGCATTGATTATTAATGAGAACAAGTAAAAGAACTTACAATCCTTTGAATGAAGGTGCAGTAGCTTCTTCCAGTTCTCCTTGTCCAACCCCTTTGATCAAGTAATCTCCACTGATTGATTTGATGGAATCTCCCTCATGAGATAATAAGTTTAATGTAATTCCCAATCTCCATTCTACCTTTCACCATGAGGAGGCCTCCTTATATAACCTTAGAGAGGCTCAACCACTTCAAATATATTTTGGATAAGTTGAGGATTCCTCTCCTTCAGTTGAGGATATTCCCTAAGATCATGCCTTGACCATCTATTTGAAATCAACTACCTTCAGGAGTTGAGGGATTCTTCCCTTATTTTCCTCAACAAACCCAGAATTTGCTTAAAAAAAGGGTAGCGCTCCCCCAAAAGGGTGCACAGGGCGCTCAAACACTCCCCCAAAGAGGTTCAGGGGGTGCCAACACTCCCTGACAGAAGGTAGGGGAGCACTCCTCTCCAAAATTCATTTTTTAGTGGTTCTTTCAATGGAAAAAAGTTTGTACTCCCTGCCAACTGATTTCTCTTCTTCCAAACTATCCTTTGAGGTGTGTTAAGTGTCTTTGTGATGTCGTTAGGGGCACAACATAGGAAAGATGGTAGTATACTGTTTTTGACACTTGCAACACTTGTAGTCAAGATGAAACATTTGCAGACAAGATGCGACACTTACAACACTTGTAATGATGACTCTTGCGACACTATCAAAGTGAGTAATTTTGAGGTGTAATAGATTGACCCCAAAGTATGAAGTTAGAAGACGATGATGACTGAAGTACTTTGTAGACTTTTTCGAACAAGGGTATGGATGCGGAGAAACTGGGAAAAGATGCACACAACCATCAAACAAGTATTATGACATGTTTCAAAATGCAAGGCATGCATACCTATGCTTGAGTGATAAAGACTTTTTAGGTATGGCCGCCATAAAATATAGTGCGGATCCATAATTATATTGACAAAATGGTATAGCCACTGTAGATACAATGTGGATCTATACTTCTATGACTTGAACTGATCGTAGCGACAAAGAATACACAGTGGATCTACGAGAAGACAAGACATAGCCATGACCAATACAAAGTGGAACTATGTAACAGTATATGTGTCATAGTTCAAAAGAAATCCTTCTCAACCTAGGAAAAGTATACATAAGAGTGAAAACTCAACCCAGGGTCTTCTTACCGATCTCGATGTAGTACTAATCTAACCATGTGAATAGATGTCTTGATGTTGAACATGGCATAAACCACTTGATTACTGGTCAATGATGTAAACCGTTAACAAGCACAAGGGAGATCACCATTGATGTCAATGATTCCCAAGGTACTCTAGTACATTCCAAAAAATGCAAATGAATGAGCTGAAGTCGAACATCCATGGAATCATTCAATCAGGGGTCAATGATTTAAATCCACTATCATACATGAGGAGGCCTTCCATTGAGGCATGCAGATCCCAAGGTACTAACTGGTTTCTAAGTCTAGTTTCCGGATAATGTGTTGAAGTTGACAGGAATATAATCATCGAAGGAGGGCCTTGATGTATCCCCCATCAACGACACAAAACGGTCACAAATATGTAATTGGTAGATCAAATGAACATGGACTGACATGGGTATTGAAATAGGATATTTGTGATGGATGAATCTCGAGGAAGATACTTCCCTTGAACACTGAGGCACGACAACAGAAACATGACATGGACCAAAACATGATGATGCAGTGGATGTTGTGACTTTCGTCGGGTGACCCAAAGGAGTAAAATAAACTCAGAGGATTGGCTCAGTGTAGAGGTTCAACGGATAAAAATGCATTAAAGACAAAGTGCCATGTTCAAGGGTGACTGTAAGAGTTATTGGTAGTGTTCTCAAAAACTGTTTGGCTTGCTTCTTTCAATTTTTCCCCCATCCACATAGACAAGTACCTCTTTTTAATTTAATGAGCTTGAGGAGGGTAACAAATGCTCGATATGACTCACCTTTGATAAGTCCCTCTTCCTTTGTTTAGCGAACTGGAAGATTTAATGGTTCAATCCCATATGGGCCCTTCAATGTTATGATTGTTTAACGAGTCCAGAGAAGGTAAACTCGGTGGTTTTTAATATTTAGAGAGTCTGAAAACAACTTAAAGATGACTCCAATGTGGTTCGTTTTTGTAATATTAGTCTTGCGAAGCCGAAAAAAAGATAAATTGTCACTCGAAATATGCCCTTTCAAACCTTTTAATGAGTGGAAAAGGAAGCAAGATCACTCAGTAATCTTTTCATGTTTAGAGAGTCTGAAAAGAGATCAAAGACAACTCTAGGGGGTTCCTTTTTCGTTTAACCATGTGGGTCTGAAAAAGAGATAAAAGTTTACTGGGTTCCATTCTCATGTATTTACGAACATGAGAAAGAACAAAGACTAAGCTCGGTATTCCCCCATCTTGAAAGCTAGTGGCTTAACTCCAGAATGATCATCAAAGGTTGGAGACATGCCCTCTAAGCTTCAATTAATTCACCGAATTTGAGGTTGTCACCAGTTTCTCTACTAGATGGAGAAAAAGGATAAGAGTGGATGAAATGAAGGTTCAAAAGAGGTGGTTGTTTCATTGTTTAATGAGCTTGAAACAAGAAAAATAACTATGCTCAAGGCTCCAAGTTCAATCCCGATATTGTTGTTTCATTTTCTAACGAGCTTTCTACAGAGAGGAAAACTATGCTTAAATCTTTTGTTTCATTTTTTAACGAGCTTTCCACAAAGAAGAGAAACTGTGCTCGTGTCCTATGTTTCATTTTTTAACGAGCTTTATACAGAGAGAAAAACTGTGCTCGTGACCTCTATTTCATTTTTTAATGAGCTTGCTACAGAGAGGAAAAACTATGCTCATGACCTCTTTTTGATCATGGATTCCAAGAAAATAACGCTCTGGAAGGACACCATGTCAAGGGACAAAACTCGGTCATGGCTTCCAAGATATCTTCACTGGATGGAAGAAAATCACTCTGGAAGGAACACATGTCGAGGGTCACGACAGGGGTAAGGAGAGCAGGCTCCAATGGCCCTACCGAAGAGATCACCATGTCAACTACCAGATCCAAATCATCGGAAGTTGAAGGCATGGGAGACGATAGAAAATTGATATCAGGAGAGGAGATAGAGTGTATATCTTCCCGAATTTCTTCACGAGGAGGAAGAAACTAGGATCAATGATGGTTATCATCCTGAGGCTCATCAATGTTCAACATTTCCATAAGAGATTCATCCAAGGGAAAAATTGGGGAAATGTACTCGATCGTAGACGACGAGGAACTTAACCATGATGGCATCAAGTAATTGTCGGGTGCCAATAGATGTTGGTCATCCGAAGAGGGAGAAGCAGATTGGATAAAAATGTATGAGTTTTCGACTGAACTGAGTGGCACAGTGCCACCTAGTGCATCAAATTCCAAAGGACTAGGTACAATCCAAGGGTCAGATGATTCCAAATATTGATAAGTTGTGGTCGAAATCATATCGACGGTGGCAATATGATGTGTAGTTGGTGGAAGTGGTGTAGGGAAGATACCCATGAGGCTATAATATTTCAGTAAGCCAACACCAATGCTTTCATACGTGATCTTGTGGTCTCCCAAGAAAGGAATGTTGTTGGTAGCGGGAGCGCCAACATCGGTCGTGAAGAAATCTAACTGATCAACAGTGACAATTTTACCCTGATGAGGAAATTGTACACATCAAAAGACTGACGAGGAAATGACAATCATAGAATAAAACCAACTTCTTCCAAGTAACAAGTTGTAATCGAGGGGAGCATCGACCACCTTGACATCAACAGTGATAATTGTTCCACCCAATTGGATGGGCAGGGACTGTAAAAGCCCGTGGGGATGAAAACCTCACCCATTGAATGCACATAACATCGTTGGGTATTTTTTAAGTGCGAGTGATTTTAAACCTTTCCAACATGATAAAGACATGACACAAGTAGAGGCTACCTCATCCAGAATAGTGCGGTGGATTTTTTGATTGTGAACAACAACATCAACTTGGAAAGCAAGTTGATGGGAGAGTCGAGACACAT
Source organism: Picea sitchensis (assembly GCA_010110895.2). NCBI lineage: Eukaryota > Viridiplantae > Streptophyta > Pinopsida > Pinales > Pinaceae > Picea > Picea sitchensis. The sequence goes on from SNQJ01S0117854.1 coordinate 22,386, forward strand.
AATTTTCTCATTTAAACATGATATGATTGGAGGACTTAGGATCAACAACGCCAATAGTTGCCAAGAGCATTCTACATTGACTGGGGAAGTGCTATAGAACTTATAACGCAGACATAACACACATTGCTTGAGCCAAATATTCAACAATGTTGTAGTTCTGGGCGGCAAGTGAAATAAAATTAAAGGTAGATTTACGGATAGTTCTCTTAGGAGGGAATAAGATAGAGTCAAACATAGGTTTCTCAATCTGAAGTGGTCCAGATGGAGGATTAACCGATGGAGGAATAACGGAAGATGGCGATGGATCTGGTAAAGTATCGGTACTACTAATGTCGTTTCCTTTGTCAGGGTTACCTGGTGTGTCATAATTCTTAGAGAGAGTGGTCAAATTAATGCCATTAAACATAAAAATATGTGCACTTGTCGAGGCCTCATCATGAGGATGGCTAGAAATGCCCCCAGGAGAGGGGGTTTGAGAAACCACGGATTACTGTTGTGGAAAAGGCTGAGTAAGCACAATGGGTTGTGAATTTCCCTGGAAACGTTTGGCCACTTCATTGCGATGTGGAAAGTCTCGAGTGTAGTGATATTCACCACAAATGATACATGGGAATTTCAGTTTCCGTTGTGGTTGTTTTTCGGTAGCAGGTGTTTGAGCTTGATGTTTTGGTTGTTCATTGTTATTGGTACTTTTTGATTTATTTTTCGTCTTCTTTTTACCTCTGGATTGTTTTGAAGGGCCATATTGAATTTCATTCACCACAGAGATCTGAGTTTGGGGGGGGGGTAGAGGAGAGTGTGGTCGATTGGGAAGTAGATTGAGTTTTGACGGAACCGATAACACCGTCTGCATGAGAAGGATGACGTCTTGGATGGATTGGTACTAGATCGAGCAACATTTGGAAGTAAATCATATAGAGTACCTGATTGTGAATAAACCAAATCTAACTATTGAGCCCGAGCAATGGTTTCTTCCTCGGTGACCGCTCCACCCATAGAGACATCACGAGCGATCTCAGGTAAAAGTGATTTAGTAAACCATTATGCCAATAATATGTCAAGAGTGATTACCTTGATCATCCTTCATCATCATCTCCACTCATGAATATGGTCAGAGATATGCATGGAGTAAGTTTGATGAAGGGAGGTCAAGAGTTCAGTACCCGTCTTGTAGCGAATAGGTAGTTGAAAGTGCATGAGGAAAGACATGGAAAGGGAGTTGAAATCATGAAAAGAAGCACGTGGTAGTTCAATATATCTCTTTTCTATTGAGCCCATAAGTGTTCGCTGGAAAAGACACAAACATATAGAATCATCCATGAGGGAGTTTGATGAACACCACAAATGGAAATTCATCACATGGTTATCTGAATCTTCTCCAGATTTTCCTTCAAATTTTGGAATATCATAAGGAAGTTTAGCTAGAATAACTGGCCAAACTGGTGAAAGAAAAATAGGATCATTCATTAACCGAGAAAAGTCTAGGAGATCCAGAGTCGCAAGGAATGGTAGTTGTCGGTTAAGTTGCGGATGATACTGGTGCGGCATAAGAACACCACTAGGACCATAAACCGGGTTAAGTGGATAGTTGTAACTAGTAGGTCCTCCTACATATGGTTGTTGATGACCAGGATAAACTAGATTCGATGATGGCTGAGAAACATTTGCATAACCCGGTGGGTTTTGAGCATTATAAGTCAGATGATTCACTTTCCCATGAGGAGGATAAACGTTGTTCCCTTGAGGAGGGTAAGGAGGAGATCCCGAATGTGGATACACATTAGAGCCATGGGTAGGATAAGGTTGTTGTCCTTGAGGACTCCAGGTGGTATTTGAGATGCTGCCCGAATAAGGTTGTCCATAAAATGGTTCAGAAGGAACACGATTTGAGACTCCTCCTTGTGGGTTATGATAACACTTCCCCCCAACATGGGGTTGGGTAAATGTGCCTCCAAAAGATACTCCCCATGATTGTGAAGGGTTTCCAACAGATGAAGGTTTCCCCCCTACCAGTGGTGTATTAACAACCGGGGTATGACAGACAAAGGGAGGTGGCCCTCCGGGAAGAACATGAAAAGGGGTTTGTCCCTCAAGAAGGGTAGGCCCACCATATGATGATGGTATTACAAGAGGGATAGGTCCACTAGATGGTGGTTTCCCTCCAGTTGGTCATATTTGGTTGTCAAGGGTTTTCATTCTCGAGTGAAAAGATGTCCCATCAATATTGCGCGGAACAAGTGGAGTTGTAGAGTGAAAGTTTGTAAAAGCGCGGGTAGGGATCGAAGTGCCTTGGGAATGAGTAGAGGTGATGAGTATAGCATTAGGATAGACTTTTGCTGACGCAACAGTAGGGTTAATGACATGATCAATGGGGTGATTCATCATTTGACCAGATGGCCCACTTTCAACAGGAGGGTCATGAGGATTAAAGGGTTGTTGAAAGGATTCAAAATGCTCATAGAGATCATGTCCTAATGAAGTCCTCCATACATAACAAGTAGGTGTTGGATTTGTATCTACTGTAGTGGTAGGATGAACAAGAGTCCTATAATCATCACCGAAGGTTGGTTATGTGGATCCCATATATGTTTCAGTAAAATCTCTCTCAGGTAACTGTGGGACCTCTTCTTCTATGATGTTCCCAAGGGAGTCTAAATGAAGAAAAAGTGGTTCGAGAGGGGTTACCAACACAGATGTAGTGCAAGGAGTTGGATTCTCAACCATAACCAAAGTGCCTTCTGGATTGTTCAACGGAGGAGCAACAACACTCCCAACATCAGATTGATTTTCTACCTCTCCACGGTAGTTGTCTTCTGGAGGTTTAGGAGGTAAGGGTTGGTATCTTTCCAGGGGAAACCCTTGCATCATACATGATCGACGAAGACATTTATCATCTATAGGATCAATTTTGGAGAATAACAGTACATGCTGGAAATCTAGGGCCAACTAACAAAAAGAAAGAGCATACGCTAATAAAATCTAGGAATCAAAACCAAGAAAACAAGACTTCTCTCGATGATCATACTAGTTGGTGATGAAATCCAACGTCGTGTGACCAAGTCAAGAAGGGGATAGGATATGGTGGAACAGTTACAATCGTGACCTACTTAACGGACTTTCATCTTGGTGCAAGCTTCCACGCAGTAATTGTGGATTTACCCTCCAAGGAGCTCGAGTGAGTTTGACCAATGTTTGTCCTAGATACAGTGAGACTTCCCTTCACTATCACCTCATATAAGTACCTAAGGATTATGGAAACTAAGGACACCAACTCCCAGTTAGCTTCTGGGTGGGTATAGTCGACAGTTCGATCCGAATATATGGGTAGGATAACAAGTCTGAAATCAACTTGAAAGGCTCCCACACATAATCATGGGTATACCCTCATGTGACCCCCAATATATGATCTGACCACTACAAACATTTGAACCACAGAGGAATAATCTTCATAACTCACCTGAATGCGACCTTGTGCATACCCCCTATGTGAGAGGGGGATCCCATAAAGCCTATATGACAATTTGATTTGAATCTCCATATCACAGGATGCTAATGTTTGTTTTGAAAACTTTGGAGAGTTGTACTCATGGCCTAATCCAAAGTGCTAATCCTAGTCTAATGTTGGTGGAAGACCCTAAAAACAAAAAATTTCTAGATAATTTTTAATTAGCGTTGATTTTATGGCTGTTCTTTACTCAAAGGGTGTATGACAATGAAACTGATGGTATGATGACTCAATTCCCCAAAATTCACAAGAATATGATAAGTAATCGTTTCTTTCGATGAATGGCTATTTAAGGAAAAGAGAGAAAGTTGTTTTCACTATCAAACACTAATATGCAATGTCCTCAATCAAATCCAATGCAATGCTAAAAATTTCAGAAATGCCTTCTAATATCCAAACCAATCACTAAAATATGTATTTTTTCTTATATGTGAATGATAATCAGATATAAAAACTTCTAATGTCAATCAGACTTCAGGATTAAATAATCAAAAGAAAACCTCACACAAAACAAAAATACACTCTCATCGTGAAATAGACAAGAAGGACAAAGATAACCAAATTCCAAACAAGAACAAAAAAACCTCAAACAAAAGAAAAATGATGGAAATTTGACCTCAAAGATCAAATGAAAAATTTCATAGACCTTTGGATTTCATCACAAAAGTTTTCACTTAGTCAGATAAAGGAGAAGAAAACAACAAGTTAACTCTAGGTCAACAAAGACGAAGAGTGACTTCAAGGCAAGGAAAGAAAATGAAAAACTCTCAAACAAAAGAGGATGAATTCTCAGAAATAAGGGTGTTTGAAATCCAATATCAAGAGGGACTGAGAGTATGGGACGCTGAGAAAAAGCCATAACCAGAAAATAACTTCAGAAGATGCAAATTCTGGAGAATTTCTCACAAAAACGGGGTAGCGCTCTGGTGTAAGGGGAACCAGAGAATTCCAACGCTTTGTGTAAGGCTATAGGGGAGCGCTAGTGCTCTGACAACAACACAAGGGGAGTGCTCTGCTCCAAAAACTCAGAAAAAAGCCCCAAAACTCAAAAAATCAAGGAAATTCAGTCAATCACGGTGATCATGATGACAGAATAAGGAAATCAAACAAATCTAAGAATAAAAAATACAATGTGGAGAATATAAAATTAGTGGGAAAAGGGCCAAAAGAAGATTTGGGAATGGAAAGAAAAATCAGAGCTCCTCATTCCCTAGTGGAGTCGCCAATTTCTGTTGTAGGTGAATCCCCCTACGGACAAGTGGATTCCCTCTTGGTCTCTAGACTTTTAAGGCCAAGATAGAAAAGTGATTAACATGGACACTGACTTCCTTTTAGATATAATCAATCCAATGAATTAAAGATAAGGATAAATATATGTACCTTATTAGCGATGTTTGTCCTTGGAAAGTCATGGCTGAGCTTTGATCCTGAGCTCCTTGGTAGATCCTGTAGGACAAACAAAAATACAATGGACTTCCTACTCTACCAAGATTAGCTCAATAATAGATCCATCTACTATAGACAAACTCATGTGGAACAAGAACAAATTTGAAAGAAGAAGGCCAAACATTGATTATTAATGAGAACAAGTAAAGTACTTACAATCCTTTGAATGAAGGTGCATCAGCTTCTTCTAGTTCTCCTTGTCCAACCCCTTTGCTCAAGTAATATCCACTGATTTCTTTGATGGCATCTACCTCATGAGATCATAAGTTTGATGTAATTCCCAATCTCCA
>SNQJ01S0117856.1:16970-44595 GCA_010110895.2 Picea sitchensis
GTGATCATCATTTAGTGTCTCAGCAAAGAGTTTTAAAAGAAGTATGATTGTTTAAGCACAGTAACAACTGATTCACCCCCCCCCCTCTCAGTTGTCCAACATCTTCTTCCATTGAATGCATGCTTGATGTGCTGGCTGGCTGGCGCATAGCTGGCTTGGAGCGATGCTCCTACATCAAGAACAGTCGACCATGTGCCCGACCAAAACACTTGGTTCATTTATCAAAATGGGCTTAAAATAATCAGGGTGGGCTCTGAGTAACCAATATAGGGAGGTTGGAACGACCATCAATAACAGGTGATAAACATTCGGGACAACATGATAGACACACAGGCCATATCACCCATAGATTTGCAAGACAAGGAGAGAGTTCAACAGGCAGGAGAGATTACCAATAGAGGAGTAGAGGTCCCTCACGGGTCGATAAATAACACCAAGAACACGCAGGGCATAACTCTTGTGGTTTTCCCTAATCAACCTGGGTAAAGATGACATAAAAATAGATCCATGAAATAGAAATCAACCTAAAATAAATACCCTTGGCATCATAGCCATCATAACCAAATATGCAGACACCAATAGTATAAACGAGCCCATACCCAGGTGAAACGATATACAATGACACCAGGAGATTTGAGATGAAACCCGACAACCCATGACAACAACATGATCGGGTGAGGTGACAAGAACTTGTGCGAAGACAACCGGTCAAGTCTGGACCGAATGTACCCTCCAAAAAAAATTCACAAGGACAACAGAGAGCCTTCTTGGCTTCTTCCACTCTGAATAATTAAGGAAACTGTGACTTCAACTATCGTTTTCCATTTGCAACAAAAACCACAAAACAACCATTCCAGAGAGAAATCACAAGTTTACATAGTTTCCAGTCTCAAGAAAATCATAGACCCATAAATCACTGAGCTAATATATATTTCATAACTAGAGCAGGTTCATGTATGGAAGAAAATACATACCTGTAACCAAGAAAACATTAAAAACAAGAGATTGGTCATTCAGTTCTTACTCTACTTGAAAATCGGATCTTAACCATAGTGAAACAAAATTGAACAATAGCCAATCTAGGGTGACAACCATTGGAAGGGGAATGGAGTGACGTGCAGTAAATGCACATCGTTTCCATCCTATATCCATTTAATTACTAAGTACATGCCAGCCAACCCTTCATTAATCCATCCAATTAATCCAAGCATCTAAACCAACATACCCTTACTGGCCAAATGCGCCACCCTATGTCACATTAACTATTTCCAACTACATCATAACACATATAACTCAATAAATTGTATAGCCACTAACCCCGTTAGATAGGACTAACATCAATCTTTCAATTTCAATGCATGTAGTGTAACATAGTAGCATATTTTAATTTCTTACTTAGATTTTTTTCATATTCTTTTTATCCTTTTCCATGACTAACACATGTTTTGTGTAGGTGTAATATATAATATATCACGACAAAATAGAAATAATAGTTCACATAAGCCCTCGTGACATGGAAATGATAATTTTAGAGTAAAGAAACTCACACATAGCATGAATTTTCAATCACCCATTTGTTGCGAATAGAACCAACATTTGAACATCAATCATGCTCAAACCTGTAAGAAGTGTTGAACAACAACACAAATATCAAAATAAGAACCAGATCTGATCCTCCAATCTACAAGAGGGTCCCACCTACTAGTATTATAGATATATTTTTAGCTTATAATAATAGGCTTTAGCAATACTTTGAGGGCAAAAAACCTCGTTGCGATTTTAATTGTCAACAAAATGGCGACTCCACATGGAAATTTGTTTTCAATAGATTAGAACTCAGAATTGATTGTTTCGCAGGCCAAGAAGAATAGGCCAAGAAGATATAACCAAGAAGATTATGCAACAGGGGGAAGTGAGCGGATTTAATGGAAAAATGACCGAGACTTTGGGAATAACTCATGAAAAGTGTTAAGTATGAGGGGTTTTACCACTGTGTGCATAATTGTTCAACCAGAATCGACTCTTAACTTCAAGGAAAAATTTTATGGACTTGGTCTCTTAAATTCTCAAATGGATGAAGAAAAGGAAAGCAGAAGAGGGAGATAACCCAAAAATATTTTTTAGAATTGTTCAGTGAATGAAGATAGAAAATTCAAGTGCTTTAAGGGAAACCTCGTAAAAACTGTGTAATCTTGATTGTTATTGACTAACAATATCTTGAAGGAGTGTCACTGTGGAATAACTGATCCAACATCTTATTCTTGAACAAAAACGACCAAAGGATGGGGATCAATAAAACCATGATAGGAATGAAATTGAAAAATTTAAAACGACAGAAATAAAATGACAGAAACGTAAAATCAATAGGAAATGTTTTAAAACAGAAAGAAGAAATCAATTTACTGTAAGCAAAAAAGGAAAATAGTGAAAAAATGAAAGTAGAGCTAGACTACTAATATATAGAAAATCCAAACAACGTTAGAACTTTTCAAGTTGGTTCCACGTAATTCTCAAGTGAGAACCATTAGTGTTGTAGGAAAACAATTTCTCCTATAAATATTTTAGAATGTAAGAGTTAGTATCTAAGACAAAAGCGATCTTGAAAGGACCCAACCATAATTTTTGAAATTTTGAATGTCTTCCCCTATCAACATGACATGAATCCCACAACAATAATTTTTCATTGACTTTAAATTTGACAGTCTTGACACTCTTGTTGAAATACTTCTTAACAGTTTGTTGTCTTCTTTTAATATTATCCAAAGAAAACATCATTTTCTCTTCCAAAGCTATGAGTGCATTTATCCGTTGCGAAACATTAGAAGAATTTAATTATTCGATTTGTAGCATCAACCCTAAGGAAGAAATTTCTACCACAGTTGGCAGGAGGACTTCTTGACCATAAAGAATCTCAAAAGGAGTGCAACCGATGCTTACCTTGGTGGTAGTTCGATCTGCCCAAAGGGTGTAAGTGAGGAGAGTGTGCCACTGATGAGGCTTATCTTCGATGAGCCTTTTGACGATTCTTACAAGATTTTTGTTGGTAGACTCATCCTACCCATTCCCTTGGGGATAATAAGATGATGAGGTGAAATGTTTAATCCCCAACTAAGCTAAAAATTGGGTCGTCTTAGTAGAAATTAAAGCGAGAACATTGTCTATAATAATTTCCAATGGAAGACCAAATATGGAAAAAATGTTATTTTCAAGAAAAGAAATTGCCTGATCATCTATTGAATGCTTAAGTGGGACAACTTCAGCCCACTTTGTAAAATAGTTTGTGGCTGTCAAAATAAAAACTTGTCCTGTTGAAGATGGAGGATTGATAGGAACAATAAAATCGAATCCCCACTTTGAAAAGGGAAAATCTGGAAGGACAGGTTGTAATGGCATGGATGAAAGGCGTTATTTCCCTGCAAATTTTTTGGCACTTGTCACAAGATCTCGAAAAAACATAAGAGTCACGAAAGATTGAAGGCGGATAGTATATTTTTCTAATAATCTTGAAAGCAGTGGTTTTAGCAGAAAAATGACCTCCTACATGAATGAAAGAACTTGAAGAACCATGAGCTTCTTGCAACAATTTATGTGCATCCTCATTGTTTACACAACGAAGCAACACACTGTCAACACATATTTGAAACAAGAAGTCTCCTATAATGATGTATCTTGCAGATTCAAGATGAAGCCTTCTCCTTTGATGAGTGTCTAAGATGTTTGGACATCTAATTTGGTTTTGTAAATAATAAACCAAATTCTTATACTAGGGATGTGCAGACACAGGGAGGATCTGGTTATCAATGTAAAAGAGAGATGATAGGGAACTATCCTCTTCATTAATTTCTTCACTATTCTCAGTGTGTTGAGCTAAGTGAATGTCTAAGTCACACCCCTTGATAGTGGTAGAAGTCATGATATTCAAATCATTCTCCTGGATCTTGGAAAGCCAACGTGCAAGCTTCCTTGAAAGATAAGTCTATGAGAGCAAAAACTTGACAGCAACTAAAGGGACTTTTACCAACGTATGCTTACCTAAGATGAAGTGGTGAAACTTTTCAACATCTTTAACAAGAGCGAAAGCATGTTTCTCAATAAAAGAATATTTAAACTCATCATCAGACAAACTTTTACTCATGTATTCCACTTGTTTTTCATTACCTTGGTCATCATTTTGCATGAGGACAACAAAAAATGTTTCCTCTGTGGCATTAGTATATATCGTGAATTCCTTTTCAAAATCTGGATTCACCAAAACCAGTGCAGAACTGATCTCTTTCTTAATCCTTTCAAAATCATTTTCAACATCATCTATGAAAGAGAAAGAATGATCTTGCTTCATAAGATTATGAATTGGTTTGACCATCATAGAAAAATATGGAAGAAACCTATCGACAAAGTTAATAACTGTTATAACCCTAAATTGCACCATATATGCTTACCTGACATTAGGCCAAATCATATCCATTCATTGCCAAAACATATGTTGCACAACCTCTTCAAAAATCCTCTTGGGTAAAGGCAAACGTGCCCTAACCCACTACTGCATGTGTTTGAACGCTGGCAGGCCTTCTACAGCCCGCGTTTACCTAACAAAGCACAAAAATAGGAAAGTTGTCGATGGGACAAAAAGCTATGGGTCAGTTAACTAAAACTCCTAGCCATGCATGGCCGAGAGTTCATCCAAAACCCTAGCTCCTCCTAGCTTATAAAAGAAGGGGTAGGGGTACTATTTGGAGGAGGAAAAATATAGCGAAGAAACTCTGCCCATTTGCCAAATCAATTTGTCCCAACCCTTTAGCCTTTCCTCGAGCCTAAAGAGAATTAATGCAAAGCAGTTGGAGGACAAAAGAAGAGGAGGAGCCTAGGATTAGGATCAAGGAGCAGTGGCCGGTCTCTATCATTATTGTAAGTTGATTCATATTGAGATTAATAAAATAATACTTTTCCCATCCCAATGCATGATTTATATGTGATTTGTGTAATTTATGCTTAATTTCTAACCCTCAAGTAGAAAAATAGCATGCATGCGTAGTGTTTTGTCTTGATTGCGGGTTAACTTTGGAAGGAGCAGTGCAAGTAAGCGAGCAAAGCGCAATGGAGGATCTACACCAAATGTCAGTAAAAAGGTTAGTGGTTCCTTTCCATGTATGTGTCTTGAAAGAGGGGTTTAGGTTTTGGGTGGTAGATTAAAAGGTCATTTCTTTAAGGTAAAGCTTAAATGGAGTGCATTCACACCTCAAATGCTCAGTGTGTTGGTGGTCTTCCATGTATGTGTCTTGAAAGAGGGGTTTAGGTTTTGGGTGGTGATTGCAAAAAGGTCATTTCTTTGCGGTAAAAAATCAGACAAGTCTACAGTTCTTAGTTTGTTAGTCCTGTGAGGGTATTATTTTCCTTCAACAACAATTGGCGACTCCACTAGGGAGATATAATCTTTAGGGTTCTGGGTTTGGTTGAGTCTTTGGGTATTTTAAGAGATTAGATTTTCTCGCTTTCGTTTGTTGTTTTCATGGTGGTTGGAGCTGGAAGGTGGAGCCCGGTTCTTCATACCACCTTCCCCGACCGTAGCTTGATGGCAATTTTCGTGACACGTAGGTACCTACCGCATAAGGTTCGCGACGCTGGTAAGTTTGGCGCTCTAACCTTCTACAACTCGTGTTTGAACGCTTGATGTAGTGGTTCTAGTAGCGTGTAGGGAGTCGAAGTTTTTGAGAGGCCCTCCTCTTCTCCTCACGTAATTTCACATTCTCGTGGGCTTTCTGATCCCCGCCCTGAAAGTCTTGTTGGTCTGGCCGCATCGGGCCTCAGTTTGTTTTATTGTGTGTTGTTATTCTTGGCAATTATTTCCTTTCTTTTAGAGAAGAAGCATCCAAGCCTCTCGTAGAGACCCTGGTTATCAATACCGTAGGCCTCTTCAAAATACTACCTATGTTGAGTCATGTCTTAGAGGTTATACATACACGCCGCCCTGGCAAGTGCGTTCACGATACCGCACGCTAGCTTGTGGTCGCACGCCGAACGCTGCGGTTGTTTCGTGCGACGTGATGGCTTTGATAGGTTGCTTTCCATCGGTGGGCAAATATCCCTTCCTATAGTGAGAAATGTTCCTCTCAGGTGTCTGATTCTAGGTTCAAACAGTCAGTAGGTTAGGCCTCTACCCTTAGCCTCTGCTTTTAGTTGATATTTGATAGAAAAGATAAAAAAAAAAAATTTTTTTTTTTTTTATGGTTTTTTAGACAAGTGTAAGAATCCTGCTTTCTTGATTGCCATTGTGCGTCTTTCCTCGCTTTCGGCGACCGCGTTTTAAGCCGTAATTTCATTTCTTCCTCGTTTTGTGCTCGGTTTTCAAGATTTTTCCTTGTTGCTTCATTTAGCACTCCTAATAAAAAATATATATCTCTTTTCATTTTCTCTTCTTTGTTCAAGATTGTGTTGTTGCATCAATAGCTAGGAAGAAGTCTTTGTTCGTAAGTTTTGCAGTACAAGTAGCCTGTAGTCCAGGAGAAAGTCCCTATGTTTGGCTCTACGAAATCTTAGAAAAATCTGAAAGAAAGAAGTCTCTTTCTTGGCGCAAGTTGTTGGTTTTGCACTTTTGTAAAAGTTTTTGTTTCCAAGCATTTATTATTCATTTTGCTTGAGTCTTTGCTAATAACCACGCTTCACCTCATACCCCGTGACGTAAGAAAGTCCATAAAAGCAACGATAATTTAAAAATCTATTAGACTTTTGTTTTTAGGGTTCACTCAGCTCGTGACTAGGGCCTTGGAATAGGTTGAGGAAACTCGAAGGCCACTCAAAACAAACATTGGAGTCTAACATTTAGGGAGTGTAGAAGTCCGGGCCATGGAAGTTATCCCGACCCCCTAACACTGTGGGGATGTTCGAGGTCGCTAAGAAAGGTAGTAGAGATAACCTCCAAAGTCGGACCAAGCGTAGTGGAGGAACACATATCGAGGATTTGTTGAGGGATTATGTCGCTTGCATTTCAAGGCGAGTCTCTTTATGGGTCTTGAATCCGCTCGAGGTCCCCAATCATCTTCCGACCATTTTCTCTCTCACATTCTGATGTGTTTCCTCGCTTGATACCCCGCTTCATTGTGGTTCACCACTATCGACCGTAATTCACCAGGACTTCATAATGTGGGTAAATCCATAGTTATTAATCTTTCTAGGGATACACAGGACTCTGGGTATACCCATGGTACCTAGGGACGTATTATCGGCCACGCTATGTGGTATACCCGGAGGGTGCTTCTACTTTCGAGTTGCACTTGCACCGTAAGTTGGGCTCTAGTGTTGGTTGTTGTAACTATTCTTCAAAATGGTTAGTGATTGCTTGTTTTATCTATTAGGGGCTTATTTTTAGTGAGTGTTACTATTTTAACGTGTAGAATACCTTAACGTATCATGGATATTCTCACGTTGAGGATCTGGGAGCTTCACGGGTCACAAGGCTTCGCCTACCACGGCACTGGAGCTACCCTCGCCATAATCTTTGAGGTGGCTACTCAACAAGGGTCTTCGGGCAATCGGTTACAAAACCATTGAGCTCCGGAATAACTCCCCGAGGGAATCAACTACTCAATCTTGGTTCTATTGAAACCTCTGAACCATCATACCGGCCGCTTCTGGCCATTGTACCCATCCGCTTTTATGAACGTCAGTTGCCTCACACAAGCAGTGTAGAAATCCAAACGCCAGCATTGGGAATTCTTCCATTCCCACCATATCATGCTACCACGTGAGAAGATTCTCCTAACTTTCCTTTGTCTACGGGTCCCGACCACCATGGTCTCGGCCAGAACTACTGCCGCATTGGACCTAATTCCATCTATCACGGCGTCCACAACTCCCTTTACACCTAGTGTGACCAAACCTCCGTTCTCATACGGTATGCATAGTTCAGGAACAAGTCCTGCACCACTTACCTACTTTTACGTATCTTCAACGGGGCACCTGGAGCCTCACTTCCTCTCCACAGGTCAACTTAGGCCCCGCCCCTTTTAATTCCTTTCCACGCTTGAGGCTTCATTCTCCCTCGTCTCTTCGCTTAAGGGAAGTTCATCAACACCACGTTTCCACAAACGAAGTTCATTTTGGAGTCGGGAGTCATAATTACATCTATGCCTAGGGTTCACACCGCTTGTTTGAATCTAGACATTTGGTAACATTCTCAGATCTCATCGCTTCCCTATCCGGGGTAATTCCCATTTTTGGACAAATTTACCTCATGAGGGTACTATTCCCGGCCGGGCAATATATAGCAGACTTTGAACCCGCTCATGATCCGTTCTCCGGAATGCCATTCCGGTAATTCTTTCCACATTCAATGGAACCTGACATACTTCTATGCCTCTCCCCACATGACTGACATGGGGCAATCCTTCCTAAAGTCCGTCAAACACAAGGAATGCCCAACATCATATGTCCTTTATGGGGAATCAGCCAATGATGTCTCCACGATGAAAAATCCTTTATGTTTGTCGTTTTGTTTCTACTCTCGTAATCCCGCCGCCACTAAACTTTTCTCGGCAACCTCGTCCCACAAACCCATCCTTTTCCCAAGCTATCATTAAAGAACCCAAACTACCTTTTCTCTCGGTGTGACGCTATTAATTTGCTCGATTTGACAAGGTTGTTAAATGATCTTATTTGTCATCATGATCCACGCTGGCCTCCTATGCCAACAAAGCTGCCTTCTGGCCATTCCAAAGTTCGAGGCTAATCCTAACTAAGATCTAGGTGATCATGTGACTACTTTCCACCTTTGCTGTTCATATAACCACCTAAAGATGACTCCGCATACTATGTATTGTTCAACGCGACTCTTATCTGGGAGTGCCGAATGGTACATCGAAATTTTGATCGGCCAATGACAGTTCTTTGGCTTAACTGCCATGGCCTTCCTTAACCATTTCCAGCCAATTGTGAGATACAATGCGGCATAGAGTCGCTTTGCCAATTTTGGAATGTATCGACAATCCAATTCATCTCCCATCATATTCGAGAGTGGAGACACCGAAGAGTCTAATCAAAGCACCGGTCCCACTAGTATTCCTGCTTGAGTGGTTCCCTTAAGTCTTTAGTACCGTTAATTATCCAGCATCGCCGCGAACTTCGGGTTTTCCAAAGAAGAGCACCGAGGGCTTAATAGTTTGAGCTCATCTATTCTCGGCCTGTTTATTATAATAACATCCCCGTCGGATGCTCCAATTCCATCAATACCTAGATAAAACTAGACAGAGCCTACCGGCATGCCGATGGTATCGGCATTCTGGATTAATAAACCAGTCTACCGAGTACTGACAAAACAATTGCCAAAACAATTGCAATAGTTATCTATACTAACATCAGCACAAATACTAAACTACTTTTCAATGCCTCCACCCAAACGTTGAAGTATATTCCGCGGCGTATCGAATTAACCCAAAGGCCCTCAAAGAGTTCAAGGGGAAGAAAACAATGCAAGAAGGGATATGGGATAAACCTAATCGATAATGCTTTCTCACAGGGCACCATGTAAAACGGGTTGCGTGAGGTATCTGCGGTAACTTGTGTGCTAAGACCACCCGAACCAGGTCCTCGACTCTGTGTAGGTCTAAAAGTTTCAGCCGCCACAAAGAACAAATGTCGTGTTGACTAATCCCTTTCAAAGATAAGTAAAATTTTAACTCAGTTCTCTATAAGTAAATCGGTAAGCAAATGAAACCTTCCCCTCCTCCAAATAGCGTTCCTCATCCGCCAACTTATATATGGTTAGGGGTGTTGCTTTAATAACCACTAGAGCAAAGGACTATAGTAAACCAAGTGCCCGAGAGTAAAGAAGATGAGATCCCATCTCTTCCTCTAAGCAGGATCGAGAAGATGCGTTGGGTGAAACACGAACGATTCCAAAGGGGTGCTATGAAAGCTTCACAACCTAAATATTGCGGCCACCGTAACTACTCGCGGGTGGAAGATTTATCGCTTTTCAAACCCTCAGGCAATAACCGGCTTTTGAGGTCCTCCAAAGCTACCCCGCTCAGAGGAAAGCCTTATTGGATCGCTTTAGTCTCTACTCAGACTTGTAACCCGGTACCATCATGTTAGATACAAACGAATTAAAACCTCGCCTTACCACGTCGCGCTTTCGATAGTAGTGGCTCATCCCATGAAACTTTTACATGGAACATATTTCGCACTTGGTTGATTTAGGCACTTCAACATGCATTGGTATCGTTAGCATGCTAGAAAGCCATTGGTCAGCCCGCTTTGTTTCCATCACCTACTCTCCTCACCGCTTTCAACAACCGTTCATTTTGACCAAATGGTATCGTTCCTTCTTTCCTTGTGCGGTTAGGGGGGAAGACCGTGGGCGTTGAGGTAGAGGTAGTCGATGCCCTCACTCTATAACCTCTCTAGGGACAGTTAAGCAGGCACGCAAGATGTGGTCGCCATGCTTTCCAAATCTGTTGTTCCCACACGAGGGTCTAATAGCGACCACTGATCAATTGTCCTTCTCTAGACCCCACCCAGCTTTGGGGCATCCAATGGTCCATGGATTGATGTAACCGCTCGCGTCATTAACGTAGGAGTTGGAGTTTGTGCCCATCCTGATGGGTAAATGCTCATTATCCACTTCCTCATAATCCATGTCCAAATTTATATCAATCACCACAAGGTCGTAGATTTTCACGCTTCGCCGCTTGCACCCACTTCGCCTTTGAGTGTGATCCGGTGGATTTTCCTTCCCATCGGGCCACGATGGATGAGACAGAACCTCACATGTCCATGCTCCTTTGCCGCCACCGGCGTAGTGCACTCTTTAGTCCAACAAGCTTCATTCAACCCCAATCTAACTCCCACAAGAGTTAGATCCATTTATCGAGCCTATTTGGGCTCATGGTTCTCTTGCTACCAATCGCATTCTATTAGACTTAGTCTTGCTTTCCTCACGGCGCATCGGCAATGACTAGTCCTGACAAACTCCTGGGATGATCTTCATCACGCATCATATCTTGTTACAATCAATCGTAAGGTGAGAATTTGCTATCACCATGATGGGAGATCAATCAAGTCCTATTAACCTCTTAGCTGCTACATAGGAATTTTATGCTGAGGGCAATATGGAACTATCGCTGAAACTATACCTATCACCATCTCCCGAACCCCTGGCATCATAGACAATGTTTTCGTTGGAGCATACAACTCCCTCGATGAGATGCCAGGCATCAACCCACAAAGATTCTATCATGAGCTAACTTTGTTGTTTTTGAAGATCACTTTGAGACCCAAAATAAACATCCAACGAGACTATATTCATGCTTTTCGGGATCTCGTCCGGATTAACTCATAGGTGCAACCATTATGGAGTCTCTTTAAGCCCTTTCGTGACTTTTAAAATGAAATATTGTCGAAAGGGACCTTGTTTCTTCACACTCATTAAATTGGTCCAAGAACATTCCTTAAATCGGTCTTCTTTTAAGCTCTTTTCTCGCACTCCCTTTTAAACATGAAAACCGCCGAGCGCATCTTTGGTGGAACCCTCTCACGCTAAACTCAAATTTGAAGTCACGCCTGTCCCATGCAGATACCCCTTTTCAAGCATCGGACGGCCAACTCCATCAACAAAGGAATACTCTATGGAATTCCCATTCTTAGAAGAGTATCCTCGTATAATTTTATTCCTTTTCGTGCCCGAGGGACTAAATTTTATGAAAAAGAAAACCCCCCGAGTCCATAGTTAAGCTCTTTCTCGCTAATTCCTAAAAATTGAAAGATCACGAGTGACCTATGCGTATTCTTTCACACCTGCTAAAATGAATCTAGAAGAACATTCCACTCTGGAGTCCATAGTTAATCTTTTTAGGACTCCTTAAAAGTGGAAAACAGACGAAAGGTGATCTTGTCTTTGTCACCCTCGCTAAAATGGTTTTGAATTGACGCCTAATCGCGCCAGTTTATCCCTTTTCGAACCGACTAGAATATTGTCAAAAAGGTACCCCAATCGAGTCTCCCTTTATGCTTTTTCAATTTCCAACATGAAAAGCCATCAGCTTCCTTCGATCGTTAAATCCATCAAGGACGCTACTATTGTGTGTTCTATTAACCGTGATTTGCATCCCTTTGACCATCGTACTTTGTGATGCTTTTGTTTCTCGCCTTAACACCTTACACTGGAGGATTTTTTCCGAGTATCATTTCCTAGAACATCACCCTTGTCCTTGTGCCCCGAGATTGTATGTTTGCAGAACCTCAAGTACTCCATTGTAACGTAATATTCCTTTATTCTTTTCACAATCATCAAAAAGAACAAAATCAAATATAAATCTCCCAAAAAGAGGATGGAAAGTATTTTCTTTATTGGCAAAATAATGAGTCGCCCTTGGATGAAGCGATATGTCCATTTGATCATCGACTATGGGATGTAGTACGACCTAATTCCAGTGGGAATATTTTTCTCACTATATAAAGTTGTGTCCTCCACCGCTTGGTTACACTTCCAAACATATGGAGAGTTTGCGCTGCCTCCCGCCAGGACTTATGATTAACAGATATGTTGCCGAAGTCTTATCACTTGTCGTGCTATTGTCCAAGGGGAAGTTTGTCACTAAGCCTCGAAGTCGGCCCTCCGCACATATGTCTCTTTGTCCGTGACACCACCATCCCCGAACGCCCCTATCAAGTCTTTGTTCGAAATCAAGCCTTCGGGCCCCGATCATCAAGATTGTCAAGTCCATAACCAATGAGCCATCAAAGACCTCTAGGTAGTCGTAAACTCATATTACACTCCCACCATTTTAGAAGATTTTGAAGTTGTTGATCGAACTCTGAAGTACAACTATCAGGCCGAATCAACTTCTGGGATATGGATACTTTATATGTATATCTTTTCTCTCAGATGTAGATCCTACTGTGTATTGTTCGCGGCTACTTTATAGTTATTTGACATGGATGTACAAGCAGTATTTGATTGGTATCCATGGTTCTATTTTATCTCGAGCATGTATGCCCGCTTCGGTGAGACATTTGTTATTTTGTGATGACACCTCCCCGGTTCTTGATTCTTGCCTACCTATTCGAAGATATCAAGATGCATTGGTAAAATATTGGTAATGTATTCTACTACTCGATTCTCCTTTGACCTCACACACATTAGGGGGCATCTTTATAACCCTAAATTGCACCACACATGCTTACCGGGTATCGTGCCAACTCATATCCCTTCTTTGCCAAAATCCATCAACAACTCTTCTCAAAACTCCATTTTTAAAAGTAAAATACATTGGGCCGGGCCCACTACAACCCACGTGGTAAATGCCACCGTGCCCATCATAACCCACGTATCTAAAGAAAAACGCTTAGTGGCTCAATTACGCCCGGGCTAAGCTAATTGTAATCACAAAAAGGAAACTTTGTTGACCTGGACAAAAGTTATGGAAAGAAAGACCAAACTTCTACTTGGCATGGTCGAGAGTTCACCCAAACCCTAGCTCCTTCTAGCCTATAAAAGAAGGGTAGGGTACTATTTGAAGGAGGAAAAATATAGCTAAGAAAATCTCGGCTTCATTTGCCAAATCAATTTGTTCCAACCCTTTAGCCTTCCCTAAAGCCAAAGGAGATTTAAAGAAAAACAATTGAAGGACAAAAGAAGAGGAGGAGCCTGTTTTACCAAACCACCGCCTCAAAGACCATAACGCTCGATTCAAGTACTACTCAACTCATCAAGGCCCTCAGTGTTCCTCCACCGAACATATCCCCGCCAACAAAAAAAAATCAAAGGAGGGTCAATGCTTTAACTTTCTCATTACACGAATTGCGGGTCTGTCGAGAGGACAATGGCACCATGCAGTAAGATCGGGGCTCATCGGTACCTCATGGCTATCCTCGATTGCAGTCAAGGTTGTCTAGGGCTGACCTTTAAGGTCACGCCCACCCCCAAAACAATATCTAAATGCTACAAATGGCATTGAATGCAAGATGGGGGAGTTTGTACTACTTGGTCCAAGCAAAAGTCCGTTTTCGGTCTAATCAGAGTTCTAAAAATCAATGATCTTTGGCAAGGGGTCTTTACGCTTAGAGTCAATTTCCAAATCGAATGGTGATAATGACAAGCCGCCTTCTATTTATAGACTTTTTGGATTCGTTTTGTCATCACTTTTTTGGGTCCCTTTATTAGTTTCTTTATACCAAAACCATTTTGAGTGATCCGAGGGTTATATGAGATATTTGATCGTGTATTATCAATTTTCATTGAGTTTCAAAATAAAAATAAAAATATGTTGACGGTCCATAAAAATTCAAAATCAACTTGAGCATATAGGGTGGATTTCATCCCCACTGTTGCAACTCGTTGTCTTTGTTCTTATGATATAGGAGCCATCCCATAGACACATAACCATCATATCTCTCTAGAAGTGTCACAACTTGGTGGTAGAGCTTTCCAAAACATGGATGCCCCAGGGTGGGTCCCGTTGTATTATGGTGTCCATGGCGCCATTCTACCAAATTATAGGCTCGGGAGTCCATATAGTCTCTCCTGAATACGAGTTTGAGCCCTATCTTCTGCATGGGTCTTTTTCACTCTTTGCCTTACCCTCCAGACTCCCAAAAATAACGGGTCTCCCTTTAAGCCCTTTTCAGACTTTCTAAACATGAAAGATTGTCGAAATATCTTGTGTCCTTTCACGCCATAAACTGAAATTTCAGTCAATGATGTTCCAGCGGTGTTTACCCCTTTTTCGGTCCTGGAGGTCAACTGCATCTAACAGAGGAATACTTTATTGAATTCCCATTCTTTAGAAGAGAGTATCCTCGTATAATTTTATTCCTTTTCGGTCCGAGGGACCTCAAATTTAAGGAAAAGAAACCCCTCGAATTCATAGTTAATCTCTCTTCGCACTCCCTAAAATTGAAAGATCGGGTCGAAAGGACCTTTTTATTTCACACCTTCGTTAAATGAATCCGTAAGAATATTCTTGACGAGTCCATAGTTGGCTATTTTTTTAGACTCCTTAAAAATGAAAAATAGCAAAGTGATCTTGTCCTTTTCACACCTCATTAAAAATGGTTTTGAAATTGACATCTAATCGGTGCTTATTTTATCCCTTTTTCGAACTCATTATATTATTTGCCGTAAAAGGAACCCTAATGGAGTTTCTATGCTTTTTCAGACTCTCCAAAAACTCACCATCTTCTCCCCTTCTTTTGGGCTCGCTAAACTTACATTGAAGGATGCTACCATTGTGTGTCTTATTAACCGCATTGGGGTACCTTTACCCATCAGCCTAGTAACAGCTTTCTTTTGCGTCTTAACACCTTTCGCCACTAGAGGATTTTTCCAGTATCATTTCCCTAGAACATCGGCCTTTGTCCTTGCGGCTCGAACTTGTATGTTTGCGTAACTCGCTCTCCATTGTAACGTAATATTCCTTTTATTCTTTTCACAAATCATCAAAGAATAAAAATCAAATATACCCCAAAAAGAGGATGGAAAAGTATTTTCTTTATCGGCAACATAATGAGTCGCCCTTGGATGAAGCAATGACCGCTCGCTTGATCACTAATTATGGGATTTAGTACGACTTTAGGAAGCTTTGCTCGCTATAAAGAGTTGTGTCCTCCACCACTTGGTTACCTTCCAAACATATGGAGAGTTTCATTGCTGTCACCGGCCTGTAGACTTATGATTACCAGATATGCCGACCGAGTCTTATCACTTTGTCATGCTATCATTCAAGGGTTTGTTACCATGCTCCAGTCGGACTCTCTGCAATATGTCTCTTTCCGCATACCCGGCCATCCCCGACGTCCAATCGTCTTCTTTGTTCGAAATCACCGAAGCCTTTAGTCCGGGATCATCAAGATTATCAAGTCCATAACCACGATCCGGCCGAAGACCTTTGGGTAGTGAAGTCAGACACTCATATTACACTCCCACCGAAGTTTTAGAAGATCTCAGTTGTTGCTTGAGTTCTGAAGTATAGCCATCAAGCCAAATCACTGAGATGGATACTCTACATGTATATTCATTTCAGGATGTAGTTCATGGTGTATTTTTGTGGCTACCTTAATAGCCATTTGACATGGATTCACAGCAGTATTTGATTGGTAGCCATGTTTCTATTTTCTCCCGAAAGATGGGTATGCCCTCTTCGATGAGACATTTGTTATTTTATAGACGACACCTCCTGATTCCTAAATCTTGGGCTCACTCATTCAAAGATATCAGCCATTTATTGGTAAGATCACGCATTTCGCCATCGATGCTCGACCTCACACATTAGGGGAATCGCTATAAACCTAAATTGCACCATATATTCTTACCTAGCATCAGGCCAACCCATATCCATTCATTGCCAAAACATTCACAAGACAACCTCTTCAAAAAATCCTTCTTAGGTAAAGGTAAACGCTGGCCTAACCCACTATCAGACGCTGCTAGAACTCTCATGTGCCTCATGTTCTAATGCTACCTAAAGCACAAAAAACAGGAAAGTTATCGACGGAACAAAAAAGTTATGGGTCAAGAATCAAACTCTCGACCATGCATGGATGAGAGTTCGCTCCAAAACCTTAGCTCCTCCTAGCCTATAAAAGGAGCTAGGTATTTGGAGGAGGAAAAAATATTGCGAAGAAAATCTGCCCATTTGACAAATCAATTTGTCCCAACCCTTAGCCTTCCCTGAGCCCAAGGAGAATTAACACAGCGCTTGGAGGACAAAAGAAGAGGAGGAGCCCGATCGACCAAGGAGTGGTGGTTGGTCTCATCATTATTGTAAGTTGATTCATTGAGATTAATAAAGAATACTTTTCCGGTCCCAATGCATGAGTTATATGTGATTTGTGTAATTTATGCTTAATTTCTAACCCTCAAGTAGAAAAATAGCATGCATGTAGTGGTTTGTCTTTGATTGCAAGTTAACTTTGGAAGGAGCAACACAAAGAAGTGAGTAGTAAAGCAATAAACTGGAGGATCTACACCAAATGTCAAGAAAAGGTTAGTGGTTCCTTTCCATGTATGTGTCTTGAAAAGAGGGGTTTAGGTTTGGGTGGTAGATTAAAAGGTCATTTCTTTAAGGTCAAAAATCGCATGCAAGTCTAGCCCTAGCTTGTTAGTCCACAGAGGGGTATTATTTCCCAACAACAATAACCCCCATAAAAGATTGGATCTCCTTCTAAGAAGTGGGAGCAGGAAGATGAAGGATAGCAACAATCCTTTCAAGATCAATGATTATTCCTTAATCAAAGACAATGTGTCCAAGGAGCTTTTCCCCTAAGTAACTAAAATGGACTTAGAATGATTTAAATAAATTCCAAATTTCCTACACGATGAGAACTTTTCTTAGATTACCAAAGTGATCCGATCGGGTTTTAGAGTAAAATCCAAGCCGCCCGTGTAGATCTAAATGATCTCTTCCGGGACAAATCGTCAAAATTTATTTGAATAGCTCTTTGAAAAGTGGCATCCACATTATATAATCCAAAAGGTAGAAGTTCATAAGAAGCACTTCAAACAAGTAATAAAAGTGGTTTTATATTTATCTTCCCATTTTTCCTTTATTTGATTGTAAACTATAAAACCGCCAAGTAAGGACATCATTTGAGACCCTACAACTTGCTACAAAGTCATTTCCATGTTAGCGTAGAGGGAAGTGATCTTTATACTAGCTCAATTTATAACGTAAAATCAACATATCTCTGATTTGATCATTGTTTTCTCTCAACAGAACCAAATTTGAAACCCATTCAGAAAATTTAACTGGAAAGATGATTCCGCCTGTCTTCAAGAGTTTTTCCAACTTCTTTGAATATTTTCTCTGAAGTACGTGGCTGATAGGTATTTCTGTTTTTCCTAACCGATTTTAAGGTCTTCCCAATGGTAAATGGAATTTTGTATAAGACCAGGATAAAAAATATGAAGATCCTTATAAGACCAAGAAAAAAAACATCTTGAAATTCACCAAGTAGTTTGGAAAACTTTATTTTCTCTTCATCCTAACATTTGGCACCTATTTTAACATTATTTGGAGTCTCGGGTGTCCCAATGTTTAAGGAGATGGTTTTCCCCACCTTCCTTTCTTGCCAATTCCTCTTCTTTCTATTTCTATTGCCTACATCAATTTGATGATAACGAACTCTAGAGGAGTCAATCCCTTTAGAATCTTGTTATCTTCTATGGATACAATTTCCTTTCACCTAAAAGGTTCATTTTGAATGAAAGCACAAATTCTCTCATCGCTAGGAAAGACCTACCAAGATTATATATTTCCGAGGCATGTGGACGATAGATTGAGGCCAATCGTGTTTCAGTGGCGTATTGTTTCATTACTTAGAGGTCGCAAAAAATAGTTAATCGATCAACCATCGAATTTAACCCTTGAAATGAGAGTGATGTTGAAAGATAAAAGTTTCAAGATAAGTGCCCAAAAATTCTTTTGGGTATATCGCTTCATCAACTTGTTTCTAGGGAGTAAATCTTATGTACAAGGTTCACAATAAGCTAAGAATCCACAAAAACTGAAAGGTGTCCACAACCAATATTATAAGTACTTTTCAATTCCCAATAATAAAGCTTCAATTCAATGACATTGTTTGTGCAAGTAAACTCCAACCTATAAGAGAAAAGTTATGGATTTTCCTATAGGAGAAATCAAGATAATTCCAACTTTGTTACCTTCATTAGAGCATGAACCATCAAAATGCATGTGCCACATACCATAATCTAAATCAATTTGTTCCAAGGGAATGCTATCCTCCTCAACAAATATGGAATACACTTCTAGGTTCTCTTCGATATAGTTTACATTAGGTTGTGGTACATTCTCTATGTAAGGTGAAATCCTCCTCTCTCTAAGGACTATAATGTTTTACCATTCGGGAATGGATAAATGCGGTTTTGTCGAAAGAGAGGTATCCACCCATTAAATCTTGCCAATCTCTTCCCAAGATAATCGAGTAATTTCATTGGTAATGTCACTACCTAAATACTATTCTCATTCCTATTTCAGGGTGTTTACAAAACTAAGGTCACGCCTTTAACTTCACCCATCGCTATGCCACAAGAGGAAAAAATCTCTATGGCTGTGGTAAACCACAAATGTATTAACGTGATGACTGCAGGAAATATACCACCAAACATATTCTATATAAAACCAATATGCAAGCTGGTGATAAGAAAGAAGCCTACCTCATTCCAACATTTGATGATGTTCCATCGTTGAGTACTTTGACCCAAATCTTTACCGCCAAAAGTTCTCAACAAACAAGCAAAGAAAGCATATTGTGATAATATAAAGGGTTGAAGCACATTGATAGCATAATCCATTAATAAACATTACAAATAATATGCCCATGGATAATAATCATATATTTGCATGATACCAATTGGATCTGAAAGGAGTATTTCATTAATAAAATGATCAAAGTACGTTTAAACATTATAGACTCTCACAGGTTGGCATAGATCGAACCAAGAAACCAAGTCTCTTCCATCTTAGGGCCTCCACCATTTCAATCCTCCACCAAAGGAAATCTCATAGAAAAAGATACAATGAGGTTCCCAACAATAGGGAAAATCTTGGGATGAACACTATGGTTCAGAATTCTTGAGGGACAAAGTGATGTAGACTCAATAATATGAAGTAATTTCTCTAGAGTAACTCTTCTCAAAGTTGAATGCTTTCTTCCTTTTCCATAGCTCAAAATTATTCTCTTATAGCCTCCAAAATGAAACCATAACATTCATAACGCTTCAAAGAGTATGTAAGGCCAAGGATTAGAGATCTCATGTTGTGACATGGAAACCCGACTTCATTTTTTGTATTTTTTTTTTTAATCAATTTTAGTTAATCAATTTTAGTTAGGAAAATTGCAGATTTTCCTAGCTAAATTTGATTTATATGTGAAAAAATATGTATTTTTATTTTGATCCATCAAAAAAGGGATGACAAGCTTGCATAGAATGGGAAAGGCCCTCCGTGGTAAGTAGATATCAATTGGATGGGAAAAAAATCTTTCTATAACAGATGCCCCTCAATGTGTGAGATCATAGAGTATCTACGATGGCCAAATACATTATAACCCGAGGTGGGAGTGGTGCAAACCTAGTCGGAAAGACTAGTTTCATTACATTTTGTTTTGATTCTTACATACATGGTCGCCAATCAATAGAATGGTGATCCATGTGATAATATACCAAATAAGTGTCCATGGCCATGAATAGGTGGAAAATAAAAATGTGGTTATATGCCAATAGTTGTCATAATCACAAACAAGACACAATGGAATCCAGTCTCAAAACCAATCTAAAGATATCTATATACGATGTGGTATAATCTGATGTCCCATGATCACCGAAGTCAAATAGGTGTTGGTCCAATGAAAAGAAGCAACAACTCAAGAAAATTGCAGCCACATAATGATGTGTATTCAGTCTTCAAGTACACATCCACCAAAGGTGCAAGCTCCACATCATGTGAATAAAGAGTTGAGGCTACCAACAGACATCATTTGATTACCGTCATTGAGGTATACCGCTACGCGAGGACAAAACTACCAATAATGAAAGTGGTATCAAGGCACCAAGAACATTCCTACAAGTGTGTGAATAACAAGATTAATTGTCGAACACTTGAGAGATCCATTGATCGTGAGACATTGATGTATTCCCATCTTTCATTGGCAAGAGAGCCCTAATAATAATGACTTCAAGTCTCAAGGTACCCATAAAAATCTACGTCCCGTATCCATAATAGATGAGCTGAATTAGATGGAAAGAGACCTTTCGAAGGAAAGGGAGAGAATTCGCATCTCTCGACCGCTAGCAGGAACAGCAGAGTCATAATTTGGTGGAGATCAGAAAAAGAAAATGTTCACGAACCATCGATTCCGTATGCCTTTCGCGATGTGCCAAATGCAAGGGTACATGAAAAGACCCCCAAATAGTATCATCCAATGATGAAAAGTGCCGACAAACACAAGGAAACCACCAATAAGGCTAATGACATCCAGGACACTACACTAATCCCAAAGTGTGAATAGATAACTACCATCAACACAAGTGCAAATACCCTCCAAATAACAACCAATGATGAAATGTCAATTTTGATCTGTGTCCACCAATGATGAAAGTGAGGCTACTTGCATGATAAGACATCCATAGTATCATGTGATTTTGAGACAAATTGAGGTTAATGGACTGGACATGCAAAGTCAAGAGTTCCTCGAGGAATAGTCGACACAGGTTGAAGGACTTCCTTTGAACAAGAGCATGATACATATGGTAGATGCTGGAAACATAGACTCAATGATGAAATTATTTGATGCGTGAGGCATCAATAATGTTCTCTATAGGGATTGAAACAGTAACCAATCGGTAGAGAAAAAACTCTGTAACGAGATCACCATATTACGATAAACCCAAAATTATGATGACATTGCTGACTCAATAACTTTGTAAATGATGAAAGGTGACACGACCGCCAAATATAATATAGTAATTCCTTCCCAATCTCGGCCTTTTTGTTTTTTCATAACAAAATGAATGTTATAATACAAAGGAGGAAACGAGTGTCGCAAGTAAGAAAAACTAGTTCCAAAATTGGGTGGAATGTACCCATGCTCAATGTAAGGAAATGCATGCAGGATATGGACACTTGGGGTGATGTTCCCTCTAGGGTATAGGGCGTCAAATTGCAAAGGATATAAACAAGGCTCGGGTTGGTTGAGGATGCAAAACTTGCTTAGGCAACGGTTTATAATGTAAAGCAAGAATCGGCTAAAGGTTCAATACTGCAAGCGAAAGTGCATGAGATGCAACACAACTTAACGCCAAACAATGTCCCTTTTTATGTCTTTAATTCACTTGGTGTGAAAAAGGGATAAATTGTGCCAAATAAACGCCTTTTCAAATCCAATTTATGAGTGTGAAAGACAAGTTCACTTCTATGATCTTTTCTATATTTTGTAACGAAATGAAAAGAGCTTAAAATAGAAAAGATTGCAGACAAGATTGCAAGAGTGCTTAGAAAAAAATAAATTAAGACTCATGATCTTCAAATCCAATTTAACGTGAAAGGGACAAATACCTCGATATTTTCGCTTCTTGAAAGAGTTGAAAAAGAGATTATCTAAGACTCACCACCTTTCAAGTCCAATTTAACGAGTGTGAAAGGGACAAATCACCCGTGAACATTTTATCTTTTTTGAACGAAGTTGGAAAAGAGACTAACTGCACTCACAAGTAGGGATATTCTAGGAGGAAAGTCACGAGGGAGGCCAAGCCTCCTATTCGCATCTTCCTGTAATGTTGGTATCTTAATGGCACTGACACAATCTTGGGAAACCCAAAGATCTCCAAGTCGAGGAAGGAAAAGTGCTAACAGTGGTTATCGCCTCTCAGAGTTATATCTGATAATGTATCTTCCTAGAAAAGACATATGAGAAGGCATTGGATACCCAACAAGCATCTCATCCCAATTAAAGGGAACCTCATTAATATTTGGAGGGAGAGAACTCAAGAAGAGTAAAAATCTCTTTTGTTCAAAAGAGGAAGTACTAGAAATGCTAAGGACATGGAATAGAAGGTATAGAACCAAAACCAAAATAGAGGAATTGACCAAAAATTGCATTGGCATAACCACTTTCTTAGACTTGTCACTCAAGAGAAGAGTTGGGTTGATTGGAAAATTTCATCGACATAACCACATCCCCAACCATTGGTTGAATAGGATGCTATGACAACAAGGCCAAGAGGTGCATCACCCCAAAAAATAGGAGTGTTGTTGGTCAAAGATTGCATCAACACGACCAGTTCTTTAACTGTTGGTTGAATAAGATGCAGGACAACAAGCTCAAGAGATGCATCACCCATGAACATAGGAGAGGTGTCATTGAATATTGCATCAATAATCTACCACAAAGTTGAACTAGATGCGAGACAAATGGTTTATGGACACATCAACCCCAATGGAAAGGGTAAGAAGCTAAAATTTTATCTACATGATTGTTGTATCAACAAAGAAGGAACAAAGTGTTGTGAAACCATATATCCCTCAGAACCCAAAGGGCCCTTTGGTGAGCCCCCATGCTCGGGTATCACAAGTAACATGACACAAATGAGTAGGGTGACTTCCTTCACAAGTCCAGAAAAGGAATCTAGGATTATATATGAGATGTCTAGGATTCTCAATCATAAGGAATGCCCCCAACATGAATTCATTGAAGTGGTTGGAGACATTCTCCCAGCATGAATTACAGAGGCTGGCTGGAGGTCTTGAACATGACTTGCAGAGGGTTGCCTAATCAATCTCCAACATGACTAGCGAGGTTGGTGATATAATGCCAAAATGATATGCACCGACCGGACTTGTTACCTAGCATGATTCTGCCTCGCGCATCTTCAACATGACTCGTGAGAGGTTGTCGACCAATCTCCAACATGGCTAGAAGAGGTTGGTGATATAATGTCAATATGAATTGCAGTGATTGGACTAGTGGTGGTAGTGAATTACGACATTTGAGACCAAAGTCCAAGGAAATATTGGTTCTATGAAATTAGAAATGAGGATCCGAAGACACCCTGTCCCTATCTGAGATGATAATATCCTCCTCCATACCAATCCATAGAGGGTTGTAAGGGAATCGCTCAATCGGTGGAAGTTTGGGAAAAGAAAGTGACATGGACAACAAGCATCATGTAAGGATATGTGTTTCCCTGCATAAAGGAACTTTGTGAAGGGGGTTACCCATACTATAAGAATGACTCCTTCTAGATGGAATACCAGAGGATAGACTTAAGGTATGCCATGGGGAAAGTGTTGTAGGAACCGGCATAACGAAAGAAGGATAGGTGGGTGGAGTGTAATAAGTATAATGACCGCCCATTTGAGAACTCGCTCCTAGAACAATGGATTCATATGAGGAATATTCCAACCCTCCCACCGGTGAGGTGTTTGAAGGATAAGGAATCCCACCAAATGGAGAGAGGAATAAGAAGGAGGTAATCATACCCCTTAACAAAACTTGCATTTGCACAAGGGAGGAGATAGAGGATGGAAAGTGTGAAGATATACCAGACATACCATGAGAAAAATGAATAGAGACCCAAAGTGCAGACTGAGAATTGTAGTTCTGCATACCATTATAAAAAGAGGACGGTTTTTCCCCCATGAAAGTCATGGGGTGGGTGGTAGTAAATGAGGGAGAAAAAGTAAATCCATTGTCCATGATAACAAAGACTCAGAAAAAAATCCCATGGTCAACTAATAATCAAAGAGCACACCAAAAAGTCAAATGGCCAATATGCATGCAAACGAGCTAAAGTGGTTGAGTGTCCTCCCTCGCTAAAGAAGGTATGTCTCGTCCAAGAGGGACCTGAGACTCCCTTCTAAAGTTTGGAGGTAACAAAATCAGTTATAGGGGACCTCGTGGGCGTAACAACTAGTTGGTCGGATCCCCCTATAGAGGTAATCTTCCACAAAGACTATGTTATGTCTGACCCCTATCTGACCAAGGGTACAAGAAGAATAACCCCTGGAAGTAACCTATGAGATACCTAAGTTAAGCAACTAATAAACCACTGAATAACAGATGCACAAGAGAGCAGTTGTAAGTCTGGATTACCATATGGGTAGGGTAAAAAATCTTGAAACCTTGAAATCACCTCCTTTCATAGAGGTATGGGTACTAGAAAGAACCCCAAACATGAATAAATCCACAAAAATATCTCTGACACTAGGCACGTATCCAGGGGTTATCCCTTCAACTAAATTCATGCAACCTCGTGATTAACTCCAGTGTGAGTGGAGCCTCCTGATCTTACCAATTATACAATGGACTTCTCAACTCCATGTACCGGACACATATGTTGATTTGATTTCCTTAGAGAAGTTTACTCACAAAATCCTATTCCAAGGCACTAAATTATAGACTAGTTTCTGCACCCTAAAAATAAAATTGTGACTAATCAATTTTAGTTTAAAGTGTAAATTTTATTGGCCATGATTACTCAAGAAGGGTATGGAAGTGAAACTCATAATATTATGACTCTGTAAGAAAATAAATATAAATATAATGTAAAGTCCAATTTTATTTTTTCAATGATTGATATGCGTATAAAAACAGTGCAATTTTCAATTTCAACTCTGCAATTTAGAAGTAAAATGAAATCTTTCATTAAATGCACTAAGATAATGATAAATATTTAGAAGACAAAAATGCCAAGCAACGTAAAATGCCTATTTTTTGTATTTTCAATATATTAAAGAGAAAATGCATGGCCCGAAAAGCAACCTAATATATAAATTCTACAGTGTATAAATGGAATGACTCAAGTAAAATACCAAGAAGCCAAGCAAACAGACCAGAGTTTAAGGACAAATAAAAAATGAAAAACAATGAGAAAGACTACGCCCAAAAATTCAACTCGAAACAGGTTTCCTATAAACCCAAAGAAGCTCAATAGGCACTACAGAGACCTAAGAAGGCTCAACAATCATCAAATCTCACCCAACAATCACAAAACAAAGCAAACGGGCAAGGAACAATGGTATACGTGACTGTTTAGGAAAACAATGCGTATATATGTAGCTTGCAATGAGACAACGTGCATGTATACGTGACTGTGAAAGAAAAAGGTGCATACAGGCTTGAAAACAAGGCCAGGCAAGTGCAAAAAGATGAAAACTCAGACCCAGAGTGAACATAATCTGTTAAGCAGTGATACGATAAGAAACACAAAGGAAAAAGAGAAATGCAAGGAGAAAAAGTACTTCAACCCTTAGAAAGAAGATCACTCCCGAGTGGAGTTGCCAATTCTGTTACGAGGGAAAAACTCTCTATGGCCAGGGTAAACCGCAATAGACAGGTATGAATGGAGAAATCTACTCAATTTCGACATATGCTATATAAACCAATATGCAAGCGAGATAAGAAATAAGCCTACCTCATTCCAGCGTTTGATGATGTTCCACTGTTGAGTACTTTGACCCAAAGCTTTATACCTACAACAAGTTCTCAACAAACAAGCAGAGCAAGTATATAGGTATGATATAAAGGGGTTAGCACATTAGATAGCATAATCCATTAATAAACATTACAAATATGCCCATGGATAATAATCATATATTTGCATGATACAAATTGGATGGGAAAGGAGTATTTCTATTAATAAATGATCAGTAGAAGCGAAAATATTACAGACTTCTGTGTCGGCACAGTTCGAAACCAAGAAACCAAGTTCCTTCCAACTGGGCCTCCACCACTTCAATCCTCTACCAAAGGCAACCTCATAGAAAAGAGACAATGAGGTTCTCTCAACAATAGGGAAAGAGCTTGGGGGTTGAGCACTTTGTTCAGACTTGAGGGACAAAGGGATGTAGACTCAATATGAAGTAATTTCTTAAGAGTAACTTTGTTGTCAAAGTTGAATGCTTTCTCCTTTTTTCTGTAGCTCGGAATTGTGTTCTTATAGAATTCAAAATGCAACTGAAGGGCTGATTTGGAACGTTTCCAGTATATGGAAGGCAAAGGATCAAAGATCTCATGTCGTGACATGGAAACCCAACTTCATTTTTGTATTTTCTGGCAGAAATCCTGATGTACGTGGGTTGTAGTGAAGCAACCTGTGTATACGCATTCTGTATAGTAGATAGGGCGTGTATATGTGGAAAAATATGTATTTTTATCTTTGGATTCATCAAAAGGGGATGAAAAGTCTACATAGGGAAATGGAAAAAGGCCCTCTGTGCAAGATAGCAATGGTGAGGCAAATATTGCTATAACAGATGCCCCCTAATGTGTGAGATAAATGGAGTATCTACGATGACCGAAATACATTATAAATAACCCAAAAGTGGAGTGGTGTAAACCCAACTGGAAAGACTAGTTTCTCATTCCATTCTGTTTTGAATTTACATACATGGCTGCTGTTTCAGGATTAATCCGTAAGTGCGGACAGGAACCGATCTCCCTAGATCCACCCGGATCTAGAACAAAACAGAACAAAATACTACTCTTTCCCTAGATCTAGCCTATTGAATGAACTAAGAGATAAGGATTATAGACATACCTTGTGAATTCTTTCCTTAGTTCTCTATTGTTCCAAGCTTAGATCCAATGCTCTTGCACCGTTCAGATCACAACAGTACAAACCAATCGGAATATAGGCAGATTAATATATTCAATATCTAGTCTATACATATGATCAAGGAATTATGTAATAAAGTGACATCATCTTTATGGGAAAGGGACATATTACTGTATTGAATTAATTGAAAGTGAAACTTACAACCTGAGTCTTGATGTCATAGGTCTCCTTTCGATGGCTCCTAGCTCTGACACACACACTTGCTCATGCATGAAGAAAATCATCCACTTGTGATGACCTTGTTGTAGTCTCTTGTTGCTGTAGCATCAGTCCTTCATATAGGATTTCAACAATTCTCCAATCAATATCTTGCTAGCTTGCTTCTCTCTTTCTCCATGAGCAATCTCCTCAATATATATGCAAGATACCAGATATATAAAATATGCAGAACAGAAACGAAATGCTAGAAATGACAGAATAACAGTAAAATATCCAGCATAATCTTCACAATACACAGAAATTATATACGAAATAGCAACAGAAATAACACTTGAATCAGAT
>SNQJ01S0117857.1:27635-40349 GCA_010110895.2 Picea sitchensis
CATCTTGTACTTGAACATTTAAGTGGGGTAAAAGGAGGTTTCCCCCTCGAAGAGGCTTATTATATGAAATTATCTCTTTTTCAAGGCGTTGAGTACTTTTTTCTGAGGTTTTTCTATGCTATATTGATATTTGGTTCTTAACAATTAGTCGCACATGGGTTTATGGGTTCCACACTAACATGGATATGGATATGAGTGTTTCCTTCTATTCCTACTCTTGGACCTCTCGTCTTCCTCTCATATGTTATGCGCAAGATTTCCTCAATCTGATCCATAGCCTGGAGATCATCTACCTCTTCTTCATCACTTGTCAATCCCTCCCTAGCGGCTACGACTCTCTTCTTGGTGTTCATCTTATATTGGTAGGGAAATCCACTACGCATTCTTCCAGATGTTTCCATGATCCACTTGATCTAGTCTTTGTCCATCATGATTGGGTCCAAGGCATCCTCCTTCTTTCCTTTATCCATTTCTTCTTATCCTGTCAGTTCTTCCCCCCTTCCGCCATGCACGCAGGGAAGTTTAACTATCTGACTCCATTGTCATTACACCTTTGTTAGACAGTAATATCATAATATAAGTATATAGATATATGATATACCTACCTCGAGGTCCTTTTAAAAACTCTTATTCTACCGCACTGTTAGACTTCGCTGTATCTACTGCAAATTATGTGATAAATCCTGCAACAATGATGTCTAACCAGAACTCTACTGCATACGTAAACTTATTATCAACTCGTTGTAACTGCACGATCTCTACAGGATTCCTCTTTAGTTGTTTGATATGATTTGTAGGATGGTTGTCTTTCAACCTTTTTATCCACTCATGCAACACATGTGGGAAATCACAAAAAAATACTTCATGGAAGTCGTTGAATATGTACTTGTCGAGATATTTGCACGGTGTCTAATTCAAGTTTCTGTTATGTTTCTGTGCAAACTCCAGATCCTTTATTTTCAACCAGCTCTCTATCTCTGCCTTCATTGGATTCTGCGATCTCAACATCCCCTTTTAGATTCTCATTCTCTCAACATCTTGTTGTCCGATCTGGCATTCTTTTGACGCATCTTCCAAAAATCTCATATACTCAATCCCATCATGTTCCAACCAACCAACAACAAAACCATTTGTTGTTTTTCTATTCTTCTATACTCTTCTACTTAGGATTCTTTATCATTTATCTTTATTCTATCTTACTGTCATAGATTGATATTGGTTCAGATTTGATAGCTCCCAAAAAAATCTCTCTAAAACTATCAGTCCCTCTGGTAGACCAGAAGGAAACACAACACATAGGGTGTATTGCGTAGTCTCACCCGAGATATCTATATGGGTGACTGCAATACTCAGGTGTTTTCAACTTGGGAATGAGTGGAGATCTACGGTTGTATCTTGTAATCTTTATTTATTCAGTCTAACATCTTATTATAGCAATCATTTTATTCATGCATGTGGAATACCAGATTCAACAAGTTAATTCATTCATCTAACATTCACCACTTAACAACAATAAAGACACTTACATTCATTCACATAATGCAGGTGTTACCGTGGTTCACCCCCTCCTGGGATACGTCCACAAAGATCTGGCTCTCAAGCTCTTTATTATGGTTCAGTAATATGTCACGCAACGCGTGTTTACAATCTTAGATATTACTCTCTTCAACAGGCTCCTCAATCCCTGTGAGGCTGACTAAATCGCACTAGGCTCCTCGGCCTATGATATAACCCTCGATATCAAGTCGCTCACTGATTCCCTGGCTCACCATCTTACTGAGTAGTACAGTTCTTACAACTCTCTTCCATCCATTCTCTCCTCTCGTCCTCTCTTTCTTCTTTATTTCTTGCTCGGTCGGCTCGTGCCTCTTTTTCATCTAAGTCTTACCTAATTATATTCTTGGCTCATCAATTATTACAATACACTACAAAAACCCTAACCCTAGAGTCGTTCGGTCTTCCTTGCATGCGCGCCTCGCCTACTTCCCTCACACATGTTGTTTTTCCTTCTAGCTATCATTTCCTCCTTTCATGCTTCTCTTCCGAAAAATAGCCTTTTCTCTTGACTAAATCTGCATCCAACACCTAACCAGTTTTGATCCATTTAACCTCCATTCTTCTCCAGATAACACCCATATTTGACCAGAAGGCATGGGAAAGGTTTGCTTAACTAATTTTAGAAGGTATTCATGCAATGACAGATGGAAAGTGGAAAGATTGACACTTGGGAAAGGAATATTGGCTAGCTTTTTGCCCAGTTTGGAAACATCAAGGCAAATTCTTCATGAATGTGGCTATATATGCAACATTCTTCCACAATTGACACGTTTATCACTCCATTGCAGGAACATTACTACTCTCTCATTCTATTCTATGTCTCCTTCTAGCTTCAGATTCTCAATTTCTTGGAGATCATTGTAACAGTTCTTGGCTTTCCTCTATGATGGAGCCATTCGTCTGAGTTGACATGAATAAAGAGTTTTATGTGTTTATTTTGGCTTAGTTTCTTGTTGTTGCATTCGATTTCTAATTAATTGCAGGTGTTTGAAGTTCATCCTTCATGGGGGGTCGATTTGGCACCTTTGAAGCATTCTTCCTACTTGATTTACTGTCTTTTTGCATTCTAATGGTTCACTTTGCTTAGGGTTTTCCACCAAAATTCATCTAAAATTAAATTTTATGAAAGTTTTGGGTGAGGTTATCTAACCCTCATCCCAAAACCATCTTGTGCTTGTTTGATTTGTGTTTTGCAGGTAAAATCTCATCCATCAAGAAGCACGCCCTAGGGTAGACTCCCTATGGTTGGCATGCACCAGCCAAAAATGAGATGGGTGACATCAATTGTGACCTTAGGATCCACCCCTAAATTGAGCCTAGTTTGATTCCCTCAATATACAACCGGCCTAAAGACCAGGGTGTCAAATTTAGCGTTAAAAAGTATATTATTAGATCTGTTGCGACGAATTGTTCTACTGGAATATCCTTTTTCTTTTAGATCCCTTGAATTCCATATCCCTTGTCAGTTTATTCCATTGATATCCTTCCATAATGTTCCTGAATGAATTCCCAGAAGTCGTGAGATTTCTTTCCATGATATTCCTCAATGAATTCCCAGAAGCCATGAAATTTTGATCAAGCATCACCAAACTGTGGAAAGGGAAGGAGAGAAGAGAGTGAAAATGGGATGGAATGGTGAGGTGAATAAATTTATAAGTTCGAGGGACACATTCAATAGTTTTTTGGACATAATTTAGACCAACATACACGTCGTTGCATGTCGTTTTATTTTGGACAAGGAGTTATCATTTAAAAAAAACCCAAGTTCAAGGGACCGATTGAAAAACCTAAGCCCTTGTTTGAGATTTAAATTAGAATGAAGATCGACATGCACGTTGTTGCATGTCGTTTTATTTTGACTAGAATCAAGAATCTATGAGATATTAAATTAGAATCAAGATCGACATGCATGACATGCACGTTGTTGCATGTCATTTTATTTGCCCAAGAATCAAGAGTCTATAAGATACAAACAATTAGATAATAGTGTGTGATGGAGGGCCATGCATGAATTTCTAAGCGCATGCTTAAGTCATCATTCTAACCATGGATGCACTTTTTATGATAATCTCTATATATTTATAGACGACTTAAGTTATCTACATATGAATTAAACTTTCTCTTTTATGTAGAAGTGTTTTATCTAAACTTTCTTTTTATGTAGAAGTGTTTTCTCTAATATTAACTTAAATTTGTTAAAATTATCTTTTTTTTTTTCTTTTTTTTTTTCACAAAATTTACAAGGATTTTTTAAGAGATAGATTGAACTTTATTAGATACATATCATCTACTACTACTACTTTCTTTTAGATCTAGGGGAATATGTAACTACTACTATTACTAATAATTTATTTTTAAGGTTACAATCAAGCCAGGCAGGAAATTGGTATATGAGACTCTTTTGTTTGTGGGACAAACAATCTTTACAAAGGTATACATACCCTATCTCCCTCTAGATTTGAACCTATCTATATATAAAGATAAGTATAAATTCATTAAGAACATGCATTTCCTCCTAAGAGATCACAAGTTCAAATCTACTTAATTCAAACAGTTATGCAAAGTTCCTCTCTACTTAACTCAAATAGTTATGCATAGTTTGTTAATTGAACAAGAATTTGAATTAAAAGAAAGATCTAGTATATTATTAGGTTTGGATGGTTTTGAATTCCTTTTTTAGTTACTTGGTTCCCTATTCTAGTTGATTGGATTCCAATGGCGGATACCAACATGGAGAGCGGCGAGGTGGATACTTTTGCTTTCTAGGATGAAATTAATCAGTTGCTTAGTCTCATCATCAACACTCTCTACAGTAACAAGGAGATTTTTCTCAGTGAGCTCATCAGCAATTCATCTGATGTAAGTAAGAAAATTTAGATTTATTAATCTTTGAATTCCCAATCCCATCCTATCCAAAGTGTAGGGTAATTCCTCAGATAATTAAGCGGGGCTTGAAGCCTGGACCACTGGAGAATAAATGAGGTAGTATGTTAAGTATTTTTTGTTGTTTATGGAATTTGAATTGCATGTAGGCACTGGAAAAAATTCGGTTCGAAGGGCTAACGGATAAAAGCAAACTGGATGCTCAGCCGGAGCTCTTCATTCGGATTATTCCCGACAAGGCTAACAAGTGCCTCACCATTATTGACAGTGGAATAGGCATGACCAAAGCCGGTGAGTACACCAGTAATCCGACATGATTCTCATACTTGTATGTTTAGTTTAATCAATTTTGATATTGAATTATAGGGGTTTTTATGTTTGAATTTTTCTGACACGCAATGCAATACATTCCATATATTTGGTGAACAATTTGGGAACAATTGCGAGTTCGGGGACGAAAGAGTTCATGGAGGCTTTACAAGCCGGGGAAGATGTGAGCATGATCGGTTAGTTCGGTGTGGGTTTCTATTCTGCCTACCTTGTGGCAGAGAAAGTGATTGTTACCACCAAGCACAATGATGACGAGAAATACATTTGGGAATCTCAGGCTAGGGGTTTGTTTACCGTTACGAGTTATGCATAGTTTGTTAATTGAACAAGAATTCAAATTAAAAGAAAATTTGAATAGCCCATCACAACAGATTTAGTATATTATTAGGTTTGGAGGGTTTTGAATTCCAGTAGAATAGTTCGTCACAACAGATATAATAAAATACTTGTTAAGGCTAAATTTGACACCCTAGGCTTTAGGTTGGTTGTATATTGAGGGAATCAAACTAGGCTTAATTTAGAGGTGGATCCTAAGGTCGCAATTTATCTCACCCCTCTCATTTTTGGCTGGTGCATGCCAAACATAGGGAGGCTACCCTAGGGCGTGCTACTTGATGGATGAGATTTGACTTGAAAAACAAAAATAAAACAAGAAAAAGATGGTTTTGGGATGAGGGTTAGATAACCTCACCCAAAAATTGCATAAAATTTAACTTTAGATGAATTTTGGTGGAAAACCCTAAGGAGAGAGAACCATTAGAATGCAAAAAGACAGTAAATCAAGAAGGAAGAATGCTTCAAAGGTGCCAAATCGAACCCCCGTGAAGGATGAACTTCAAACACCTGCATTAATTAGAAATCCAATGCAACAAGAAGAAACT
This sequence comes from Picea sitchensis, assembly GCA_010110895.2. Classification (NCBI taxonomy): domain Eukaryota; kingdom Viridiplantae; phylum Streptophyta; class Pinopsida; order Pinales; family Pinaceae; genus Picea; species Picea sitchensis. Next base: position 33,287 of record SNQJ01S0117857.1, read on the forward strand.
AGTCCAAAATAAACACATAAAAGTCTTTATTCATGTCAACTCAGAGGAATGGCTCCATCATACAGGAAAGACAAGAAATGTTACAATGATATCCAAGAGACTGATAATCTGAAGCTAGAATAAGACATAGAATAGAATGAGAGAGTAGTAATTCCCTTGCAATGGAGTGATCAACCTATCAATTGTGGAAGAATGTTTCATATATAGCCACATGCATGAAGAATTCGCCTTGATGTTTCCAAACTGGGAAAAAAGCTAGCCAATATTCCTCTCCCAAGTGTCAATCTTTCCACTTTCCATCTGTCATTGCATAAATACCTGCTAAAACTAGTTGAGTTAACCTTTCCCATACCTTCTGGTCAAATCTAGGGGTTATCTACAGAAGAATGGAGATCAAATGGATCAAAACTGGTTAGGTGTTGGATGCAGACCTAGTCAGGAGAAAAGGCTATTTTTCGGAAGAGAAGCATGAAAGGAGGAAAGGGCAGTTGGAAGGAAAAACAACACGTGTGAGGGAAGTAGGCGAGTCACGCATGCAAGGAAGACATAACGATTCTAAGGTTAGGGTTTTTGTAATGTATTGTAATAGTTGATGAGCCAAGAATATAGGTAGGTAATACTTAGAGGAAAAAGAGGCGTGAGCCGACTTTGCAAGAAAGAAAGAAGAAAGAGAGGACAAGAGAAGAGAACGGATGGTAGAGAGTTGTAAGAAATGTACTACTCATTAAGATGGTGAGCTAGGGAAGAAGTGAGAAACTCAATATCGAAGGTTAGATCGCAGGCCGAGGAGCCTGGAGCGATCTAGTCAGCCTCACAGGGATCGAGGAGCCTATTGAAGAGAGTAATATCTAAGATTGTAAACACGTGTGGCATGACATATTACTGAACAATAATAAAGATCTTGAGAGCCAGATCTTTGTGGACGTAGCCCAGGAAGGGGTGAACCACAGTAACACCTGTGTTATGTGAATGAATGTATACGTCTTTATTGTTGTTAAGTGGTGAATGTTAGATGAATGAATTAACTATTTGAATCTGGTATTCCACATGCATGAATAAAATGACTGTTATAATCAGATGTTAGACTTAATAAATAAAGATTAAAAGATACAACCGTAGATATCCACTCATTCTGAGGTTGCAAACACCTGAGTATTGCAATCACCCATAGAACTATCTCAGGTGAGACTACACAGTACACCCTATGTGTTTTGTTTCCTTCTAGTCTACCAGAAGGGTCAATAGTTTTAGAGGGATTTTGTTGGGAGCTATCAAATCTGAACCGGGATCAATCTATGACAGTAAGATAGAATCAGGATAACTGATGAAAAATCCTATATAGAAGAGTATAGAATAATAGAAAAACCAACAAATGGTTTTGTTGTTGGTTGGTTGGAACATGATGGGATGGAGTATATGAGATTTTCGGAAGATGCATCAAAATAATGCCATATCGAACAACAATATGTTAAGAGAATGAGAATCTAAAAGGTGATGTTGATACCATGGAATCCAACAAAGGTAGAGATAGAGAGATGGTTGAAAACAAAGGAGCTAGAGTTTGCACAGAAAGATAACAGAAACTTGAATTTGACAATGCGCAAATATCTTGACAAGTACGTATTCAACGACTTGGATGAAGTAATTTTTTGTGATTTCCCACATGTGTTGCAGGAGTGGATAAAAATGTTGAAAGACAACCATCCTACAAATGGGATTAGACAACTAGAGTGGACTCCTATAGAGATCGTGCAGTTACAATGAGTTGATAATAAGTTTACATGTGCAGTAGAGTTCTGGTTAGACATCATTGTTGCAGGATTTATCACATAATTTGCAGTAGATACAGTGAAGCGTTACAGTGCGGTAGAACAAGAGTTTTTAAAAGGAACCCGAGGTAGGTATATCATATTGTTATATACTTATATTAAGATATTACTATCTAAAAAAGGTGTAATGACAATGGAGTCAGATAGCTAAACTTCCCTGCACGCATGGGGGAAGGGGGGAAGCACTGACAGGAGAAGGAGAAATGGATAAAGGAAAGAAGGAGGAGGTATTGGACCCAATCATGATTGACAAAGACCAAATCAAGCAGATCATGGAAACATCTGGAAGAACGCGTAGTGGAGTACCCTACCAATATAAGATGAACACCAAGAAGAGAGTCGTAGCCGCGAGGGAGGGATTGGGAAGTGATGAAGAAGAGGTAGAGGATCTTCGGGCTATGGAGTATATTGAGAAAATCTTGCATGCAACATATGAGAGGAAGACGACAGGTCCAAGAGCGGGAATAGAAGGCAACACTCCTATCCATATCAATGTTAGTGTGGAACCCATAAACCCATGTGTGACTAATACACCAAGAAGAACACCACCCTTTAGACAACCGAATTTTGGGAGAACGAAGACAACAAAATGTACATCTACACAAGGAAAAACAAATGGGGGAGCTATTTCAGGAAGAATTAGTCAAGTATCTACACTGTGTTGAGGTACTAGTTCAACATTTAGGATGGTAGGACATGATCCCACCATCAGATTACCAGAATCCAAAGGAGAGGCATCGAAGGACCCTGAGAAGCACTTGTTTAATTGTGAAAATATCTGGGAAGTGAAACAGATAAAAAATTATGACACTAAACTTGCGCAGTTAGTTGTCACACTAAGAGATTGTGCACTAGATTGGTACATGATTTTAGATGCAAACAATCCACCAGGAAGAACCAGAACTATTGGAGATATCAAGAAGCTATTGATAAATGAATTCCAGAAGCCTAGTTCAGAGGATCAATACATGAATGAGATGATAGATATTAGACAGAAACCAGGATAATTTGTATGGGAAATTGACCATAGATTCAAACGATTGAAGGGAAAGATAAAGTATGTCATGAAAGATATGCAACATAGGCATATGTTCGTCAATTCACTTCTACCACACTTGAAATACCCTTTATGACAATAGAAGTTTTAGACACAGGAAGAGGCTCTACATGCATCCCTACAACTGGAAGAGAACCAATATCAGAAGACATATCCAACTATAGTGGAGCTGAAGGAGGATCTGAAGAACTTAACATTCTAGCTCAACCAAAAAAAAGGTAAGGAAAAAAGAGAAGTCGTTTGGTGTACCACATGTAGGACAAAAGGACACCATAAGAACAAATGTCCAACATTCACGTAGTACATGGAAGAAGAAATTCCAAACCCATTGCCAACATGAGGACTATCGTGTGAGATCTGTAAGAAACATGGGAATGATCCATATCAATGCCCAATGATGTAGAAGTACCAGACATTACCTAAGAGTTCATATTGCAACCTTTTCAAATCATTAAGCCATGATGACAATTATTGTAGGACCATGGACCTAATGAGGGAAATAACCTTAGATGCTTACAGGGTGCAGGAAGAAATCATGATCGGGAAATCCACACCATATTTTAACCAAGTACCAGCCTCATATAATAGTGCGCAACAACAATATAACACTACGCAACAACAATATAACACTTCACAACTGAAATACAATACCACACAACCACACTATAATCCCGCGCAGTGTAACCAGATGCCCCAATACAATGCACCATGAGGAGATCGACCTGGGTACAGAGGTGGAGGAAGAGGAAGAGGAGGCTTTGGAAGAGGAATAGGACCAGTGGTATTCCAGAGCTGTCAAAAACTAGGACACTATGCAAGAGAATGTCCACTTCCACCTGTGACGTGTATGTATTGTCATGCATAATATCATGACATAGAAGAATGTCCTACACTATTGGGGAAGATTCAGGAAAAGAGAAATCATAACAATCAAAATGTTTTGTGGATTTCAGCAGAACCAAGGGATGAAGGAAGAGGCATCAACATAGTTACGTGGGACAGAGCTAAGACAGAAAACGACGCAGTAAGACAAGATCTAGCACAACATCAATGGGTGAAGAAGAATGTCGAGCCAAAGAAGTCGTTTGATGCATAGAAGGAAACAAATATATTCAATGAGGCTTGACAAGAATTCTTGAATCCATACATTGCATCGACATCAATTGTGCATCATGATAAGGAAGTAACAACATACGATATGCCTCCATCACTGGATCACACCAAAGAAGCACAACCCCTAGGACAAGTAAGTACGATTAAGGTTTTTTTTAAATCATGTGTTAAACTACTAAATGATCCATCCTCTATTAAAGTATTAAAAAATATGCTAGAAATATGTAGCATAGAGGCAGAAGGAAAGATAGAACAAAAAATAGTTAATCATCTGCATACAAGGAGGAGAAAAAGTAGAGAACTCAGTTTGAACGCCAACATTGGAGATTTCAACATGGGAGATATTATACTGGATTTAGGATCTGAAGTAAATCTGCTACCCAATAAGACATGGAAATGTATGGGAGAACACACATTAGGCTATTCATTGGTTCAGATTAAACTAGCAAACCAACAAAGATTTATACCAATTGGAAGACTAAAAGGGGTGACAATAGACCTGGATGGAGTGCGCACTAAAGATGATTTTGAGGTAAGATAAATAGTGGATGGCACAACACCTTATACAAAACTGGTTGGATTGGATTGGGAATTTGAAAATCAGGCCATAATCAACTTAAAGATGAGTAAGGTGGCATTTGAGTCAGGAGAATACAGATTCATTGTGCTATTGGATCCATCAGAAGGGGAAGGGTTTGTAGAACCTACTTGCTTAGACATGAAGGAAATTAACCAGTTATACAGAAAAACCATGTGAGAAGAAGATTATGTGAACCCAATTTTAGTTGGGGTACTCAGTTGGAGAGGCATCACCTCATCCCTGTCAGACTCATATACGAGCTTAGAAAATTGGTAGCAGAGATTACAAGAAGTCTCCACAAGAAGATGCACAAGAATAGGCTGTGCAGTAAGATGGGTAGGTACGGATATAAGGGAACCTCCTAGCTTCCATGGGGTGAATGAATTAGAATCATTATTAACACGATACAAAGATGAAGTGTTAGAAAATCAAAGGCTCTTAGCCTTGGATTTAGCACTCAAGGAAACACCTGCAAGATGGTGGGGTGCACACAAAGAAACAGTCAAGGACTGGTACCAATGTAAGCGGTTACTACACATCAGGTTTGGCGCAGAATAGGGAGGAAATCAACTACAGAAATATGACGGAGACGGTGAAATAGCAGAACACTTGGAGAAGTGAAGAATGTTGTGGAGGATGAAACCACTAGAGGAATGGCCTCATCATTTTTTTCACACATTAGAAGGGATTCCAACAAACTGGTATACAGACCATGAATTGTGCAGAGGAACTACAAACTGGACAGTATTACAGTAGAACTTTACAATCACTTTCTCATTTGAGCATGAGAACCCCAACATAGACTCAACACTTAAACAAATCAGAGGGGTGATAATCATTAAAGAATTGGAATTTGAACTCGTGATAGAAGAACAACAACAGAACAGACAAATAGTAAAGGAACCACTGTCATGCTACGATGTGCAGGAAAAATCACCAGATGAAGATGACTCGCGAAACATTCATATTATAGAAGTTGAAGGTGAAAGAGAAGTGGAAGGTCCACCTCAAGAATAAGAAGTATTTTTTGTGTCGATCAAGGTGAAGAAATTCAACATTGGGATAGTTGAGAATCCCAAAATGGCCAGCATTGGAGACTACTGGGATGAGCAAACAGTGGAAAGCATAACAGAGTTACTGCATGAGTACAAAGACTTGTTCCCAACAACATTCACAGAAATGAAAGGCATAGAAGGATAGCTAGGTGAAATGAAGATACCTCTCAGATCTGAGGCAAGCCCGATTAGATAGAGACCATATAGAATAAACCCTATATACAAGAAAAAATTCAAAGATGAAATTTGTTGGACACACCTACCACACTTAGAGGGGGGGGGGTGAATGAGTGTGGAGATCTTTTTCCAAAACTTCCCTCTTACTCAAAACTCCTTAGTTAACATTCAACATTTACTCATTACTCATTGCTTTCATTTATTATCAGTTATATGTGAATACATATCAGCAATATATCATGAACAAGTCATCACCACAAGGAACACAAAGAACACAAGATGTATGTCCAATTTTCTTTTTATTATGGACTTGAATCCAACAGTTTTTCAGCAACAACTAAATAGAGTACAACTCTACAAGAGAACCAACTCTATATGAAAGACTCAACTTACATTCTTAGCACCAACTGAGATGAGGAAAAAATACTCAACATATATCAATATGTACCATAAACAAGTGCATCAACCATGCACCAACATGTGCCAAACAACCTGTAATCAACCTGTATCATAAACAGGTGTATCCAACCATGTACCAAGTATATACCAATCATGTGTCAACTACTCATCAACAATGACTCATCAATATGTACCAACATCATCAACTATACACCTCATGTATGTGCCAACTCATAAATTGCGTGTCTCAACCATGACTAGTTTTGGATTAGTCAACAACCCTAACTTGAAATAATCATAACTTTGTACCTATAATGAATAAAGATCTGAAACTGATATACAATTTTGTTCAGTGTGTTTATGCAATTCCTCTAGGTGTAACTACTTGGAACCTCTCAGAAAAGGATTTATAGAAAAAATGGCATACCTTGATGAATTTTGTCTTATTCTAGAGAGAGACCTTGTAGATAGTGCCCAATACAGAATATTTTTTGAATCGATTTGAAACTTAGAAAGCATCATGAAAATAATTTATCCTCCCTTGAATTTCGGCCCTATTTTGTTCACCTTCCCTCTGAAATTTGGCATATATATCCTTTGGTTACCTCAGTCACCTATAGATATTCAATATGCTCAAGTGTTCCTCACCAAAAATGCTCAAGAAGCTCTCACAATAAGCTCTCCACCAATACTCCAAAAGATATTCTCACAAGAAGCCCTCAATTGATTCACAAAAAGGATGATCTACAAGAGGCTATTGCTATCTTATTTATACTTTCATCCTCTAGGTCACTTAACCCATTTTTAGGTCACTTAACCCATTTCTAGGTCACTTAACCTATTTTCCTTATTT
>SNQJ01S0117858.1:12659-40284 GCA_010110895.2 Picea sitchensis
AGCTACACAGATGGTTGATGAGAAGTGGACCAGGATACTAGAAAGAAGGAATGATTACAAAAGAGATGAATATCCAAGAAGACCTCCTACCTTCAAGAATCAAAGAAGCTTCAATCAGTATGAAGGAAACTACAGAAGAGTATATCATGAACCCATATGGACTACATCATAAAGAAGGCCACTTACTCCAAGATATCAAAATTTCTTTCTTGGTCATTGTTATACTTGCAAAATTTTTGGACATAAGAAAATTAATTGCAGAATCAATGAAAGGAAAAAATATGCAAGAAACATGAATGGTGTAAATAGAAGATATGGAAATAATCATGGATTTGTCAACAAAAGTTATAATTCATTTTCCCCATTGATGGACAAAAATATTGTATGCTACAAATGTAATATCTTGGACACAAAGCACGAGATTGCAGATATATGAATGAATATGTATCTATTCCAACCATAGTATGGAAAAGGAAAGAGATTCCAAACAATGAAGATTGTCGAATAGCATTAACCATTGAAGAATGTAAATAAGAAGATGAATGGTATATAGACAGTGGATGTTCTTCACACATCATCGGGGATCAAGACAAATTCATCAGCTTGAAGAGAAACGGTGGAAATGTTGCATTTGGAGATGACTCATATGCCAAAATACTTGGAGAAGGTGTAGTAGAACTTGGAAGCAAAAATGTAAAAGCAAAGAATGTCCTATTGGTTGAAGAATTGAAGCATAATCTACTCAGTGTTAGTAAAATGTGTGATCAAGGATACACTCTTACGTTTGACTCCTAAAAATGTAAAATCAGAGAAAATAACTCAGGAAGATTGGTTGAAACTACAACAAGAAGACCAAACAACATATACATCCTAGACATGAAGAAGAGAGAGAAGACAAAAGCCACACAAAATGATTCCAAGGAAGAAAAATTTCCAAAGATCAAAGATAAGGATGAAGTCTTATTGAGTGCCACATGTTCAAGGGGAGTAGCCCCAAAGAAGAAGGTTACCTTTTTCCATTAAACTTAGAGGGATAAGGCCTACCCTTTTCCATTGATGTCAAAGGGGGAGAGAAATTGGGATCATGATGATAGGGGGAGCATGATTGTTTCCATCAATGACAAAGGGGGAGATTGTTGGAAGATTGGTTATTGTCATTGATGTCAACCCTAGTCATCGGTTTTGGAACGCAAGATTGATGAAGGTATTTGGACATGGAGGAAAATGTACATGTAGATACAAGACCCATAGATGGATAGTATACATCATGTTATTTCCGGTGGTAGGTGGCACTTCACATGGATCCTCATGATTGAGGAGAAATGAATTTTTGAAGATGGCAAAGTGAATTGAAGAAGGAAGTACATGTAGGCCTTGAAGATAATTAAAGAAAATAATTACAAAATAAGAAATTGTCAGGTCGGCCCTAATGTTAAAAGTAAGTGACATAAATGGTATAAATAAGTATCATTATACATTCATTTGATACACAAGTCGAATTTCATAGGAAATCAGAATTAAAGAAGGCCATATTTCAAGGGAGGATGAAGTCTTTTGGTGATGTGTTCTAAGGTATGTTATTTTCAGGTCATCTTACCATTTTCGCTATAAATTTTTTTTCTAGAATGATTCAGATGGTGAAATTGCTATGGTATTGAGAAGACATATCAAGGTACCTGTGGTAAAAGTTTCAACTCTTGATTCTCTATAATTATGGATATACACTCTGTGGAAGATAGGGTTTTTGACCAGTCTTGAAGCTAGTCAATAAACAGGTGTTCCAGGTAAAACCGTCATAACATATTCATAGAGAATCCAAATGAAGAAAATTTCATTGGAAAGAGTACGGACTATATTTTCTTGTGTGTGAGTTTCAGAATCTGATGTTAAATATTGAGCGCGGGGCATTCTGTACAAGTTTGGTCTCCTGAATAAACCAGAATTGAACAAGGTCTACCATTCTCTCTATAACTTATTTTTGGGGAGGATTCAAGGGGTGAAACTTGGAGAAGTTTCAGAGAATAAATTGAGTAATATTATCTATAGGATCAAAGTATTCCAAGAATTGAAGACTTGCAAAAATTGAAAAAGTCTCAGGAAGCATTATCGGGTTCTATGTGATGGTTGGTTGATGGTGATGATTTAATGTAAATTTTTATTATCTCTCATATATTGTTGGGTGGAAGGAAGGGGAAAGGATGGAGAGTTCAACTCTCTCTTGATATTGGAGGATTGTATCTTCCTCTTGGAGGTTTATCCCTCCCTTTACATTTGGAAGCTGTAGCTACCTTTGGAAGTCATTACTTCCCTTGAAAACTAAGTATTGATTATTTCTCATATATTGTGCATGGTGTATTGTGGTGTATTGGTGTAACTCTTATACTATTGTTCATTTCTCATTGGATATAATTGAATGGTTTAATCATAAGTTGAAAAATGTTTTAAATTGTACTTGATACTGATTCATCCCCCTCTCAGTATCACCACTTATTTCTTTTCTGGTGTTAGTTGCATATCCTACATAACAATCTATGTCGATCTATGGGAATGCCAGGAATACTAATCTCATCCCAGTCATGTGGTGAGATGAGCCATTGTCCACAAACCATTCCTTGATGTCTTTATATATCACTCTGTTAAGACCAACCATTAGGAAGTATTCTTTCTCAAATATTTCAGCAAGACCATTAACTTCATCCGGGGATGTTCCTTGTCTTCTTGCAAGTTCTTTTACATATTTATGATTCTGCTTCAGGCACTTATCGATCTGATGTCCACTCTTACCACAATAATATCATAGTGTCTTGTTCCCATCTTGGAACCACAATCCCTTCTTGTCATTCCCCCTTTTCCTTTACTTTGAGAAATGATCTTTACCTTTATCCTTCTTCTTTGATGGTTTTTCTTGCACAAATTGTCTTCTTCGACATTTATCCATATCATGGTTACTAGTTCCACAAGAAGCATATGGATACATAGACCATTTACCACTATTACCAGTGGGAAACGTTTTCATTTCCTTTTTAGAATGCACATCTTTCTCTGGAGATGTCTTAGATTTGTTACCTTTCTTTGGACTGGAAGGTAATAATAATTTCTTATGAAGGACCTCTTCATTTGAAGTTCTCCTTGCTTCAACTATCCTCGAGCATTCTCCATCTTGACAAGAAAAATAATAACATGAATAATAATCCTTCTCCATCATGCCCTTTGAAAGAGCTACTTTCTCTTGCATTAGAGACTTTACATCGTCAACTTGCAAATCTTCATGGATGGATGTTGCGGGTGCCAATACCTGATCCTTGTTCTGTAACTTCATTTCCAAATCATGAAAAATACCTCTATGGAATTACTCATGACATATCATTCTATCTTGCAACTTTTTCTTCTCTTCCTCGAGAGTTTGTAATTGCATCCTTAAATCATAATTCTCCTTCTGAATCTGTCAGTTAATGTTCTTCTGTAGCCTTAACTTCATGAGGGATTTACTCATTTTTTCTTCTCAATAAGAGCCTTCACCAGCTTAAGTATTGTATCTTGTTACATCAACAACTTGCAAATATACATCAAAACTAGCTCTTATACCACTTGATCCGAAAATCCTTAGATACCACTTCTTCCTTTAAAATATGCATGTTAGCATCCAACCTAATTTGGAATAATTCTTGATCGTATTGAGGTGATTTGCAAAAAAATGATGTTGTGATTCTTATCCAAAATCTCATAAACTAATGATTAATTTGAAGTATTATGAGATAGCACAACATAAAATAAAAGAACTGAAATATAAGACATTGATGACATATATTACTTCATCTTCAAGTCTCCTTTAGATACTAAGACCGCTCTTCTTTATCTCAAAATGTCAAATTACATTACAACATGGACTTACAAAGACAATTTTATTTACTCTCTATAATTCCGCTGCTCAAACCCAAAAATAGAGTTCATCATTGAATTCCTTGCGAAATTTTGAGAAAAATGAGTATAAAGTCAACCATATTCTGAACTGACTCAATTTCACCCTCTTTACATGCAAAACAATGCACTATGGTGCTCATTAATGGAGATATGGCCTAATACTTTTAAAAATGACCTATTAGCACAAAAATAACATCACCATCATACTCCTCTCAAAAAAATGAGAAAAATGAGTATAAACATGCCTATGTTTGGACAATATATCTCATGGCATGCAAATATATGCAACACATAAACATAGCTTCCTCTTTGGCATGCAATCCAATGTACATGTACCATACCTCTGTATTGATATCCGTTCATCCTCGAAATGTGTGTTGGCCTTGAACCACGTGCTTATCTCAAAATTCGTGCATATAAATAGGGCACAGGTAGCCTAACCTGGCCTGAACTTCGTGTTGACATCAACATCAATTTAAATGTTGTTCATTTGGGTTGTTGAAAAAAACCCAAATATAGTGTAACGATGAAAGCGTTAACATAATATATGGTATGTCACGGGGTCAAACCCCATTGACCATGCCATATATTACGACATTTTTGTGTAACATATGGTTGGAGTTATTAAATATATGTGATGGCATTTATATGTGATAACTATAATATGTTGGTTCAAATCAACTCTCACAAATCATGGAGTTAATTGTAGTCACATGGGATACCATATAAAACCATGGGTCGACAGATTGGGTCCTCAACCCTTTTTTTTGGCATTCAAACCTTTAACTGAGCTTAAATACATTTGCCACCATATATGGTTAAGTAACATTTGTGTGGCATATTGGTAATGGAAGTTGTGTAAGGTTTGTGGGAGGTTGCAGGTTCGGTCCTCCAGACTCCCAATATTTTTGATAAACATTAACCATTAATGGCCAACGAGAGGTTTCCACATGGAAAACTCTCATTGCTCTATCCTTGCCACGTGTTGACAAATGATTGGTCCACATGTATGTACAGTATGCCACATCTCCTCCCCAATTAGTCATACGATTATGCCACGTGGTGCCTTTTGATGAGGCAATGTCAACATCGTACGATCATATGGTCATTCCATGTGTCACCCTTGAAGTGGTGACATGTGTCACCTTGACTTTGACCCTTTGAATTTTTTCCTATTGACTTGAACTTTGACCATCAATAACTTTTGCATACGAACTTCGTTTTAGGAAATTTTTGTGTCATTGGAAAGCTATTGTCAAGCTCTAAGAAGAAATGTAGTTTTTGAGAGCATTTGATCTGATCAAATTTTGAGATTTTATGGATCCTCTTGGAGCTTTGAATTTTTGTATTCATAATTACCTTTCTTGGTTTGAATGGTTAATATTTTAAATAGAAACATCTTCTTAAAACTTTGGATTCCCCTTTGAAATGATAACCTATGCTATTATTTCATTAATTAAATTAGCTTGAACACATGTAAAAAATTATTGATATTATTAGCACAATAGTTAAAGGTTTTCTTTATATTAAAAGAAGCATGATATGACATTTCATGCAGGCCAATGTTAGTCTTTCAAAGAAAATTAAAGGAAAAACTGCCATATTTATTGTCTATATAATTGAGTGTTGTTTTATATGAAGTTAATAATTTTTATCATGATTAGATAGAATTGTTTCATTATATGATGATAATAAAGTTTTGGATCGCAGTGACGAGGAATGAAAATAATGAAAATATCATGAGCTAATGGTTTTGTTACCTTCCACATGTCACTTTGAAATTAGTCATATAGCGATTGACATTTCAGGTTTTGAACATGGTTTTACTAATTATCAGTTTGTGGTTTATACTTGCAAATATAATGTTTTGAACATGGTCTTACTAATTGGCGACTAAACAAAAAACATAGCAAGCAAATGAAGAAGAAGAGATGAGACCAATTATCTCATTTACACACTTCATATTCCATGAAAATGCTTTACACATATATATCAATCCACAACTTAACCACTTCCACACAAATAGGATATGATAGATATAATGTACCAAATCTATACATTCTTGAACAAATTTCAGTTCTAACTATATTCTAACTTAGACATTTCTTGATTATTCCTAGCACCCCCCCTTAATGGAGAAATGAATTTTCTACAACTCATAATTTGTTTCTACAAATTTCAAGTTTAGCCTTTCCAATAGTCTTAGTAAAAATGTGTGCCACATTATCAATTGCATTACAATATTCCAAGTTAATTTCATTTGACTGAATCTTCTCCCTCACGAAATGGTAATGTGCCTCAATATGTTTTGACCTGACATGATACACAAGATTGTTGGAAAATTTGATAGAACTTTGATTATCACACTTGATGGTTGTAGGTACTTGTTGCTTTTCTTCAACATCTTAAAGAATCCTCCTAAGCGATACGACTTCACATGTATCATTGCATGATGCTTTATACTCACCTTCTGTGGATGACAAAGAAAAAATTGGTTGTTTCTTTAGGCTCCATGACATAGCTCCAGATCCTACACTGAACACATATCCATAGATTGACCTCCTTTCATATGGATTTCCACCCCAATTAGAATCATAATGACCTATCAACTCAACATTACAATAATTAGTGTATTTAATACCAAAATTAACGGTGCCTTTAAAATATTGAAGGATTCTCTTGGCTTCTTTTCCAATGATTACAATGAGTCTTATCCATAAACTGACTAAGTATACTGACTGGATATGCAATATTTGGAATGGTTGTAGTGAGATAATTCATACATCCCACCAACTGTCGATACAAAGTATCATTCACCTCCTTTGAATTATCATAATTGTTGAGCTTAACATTTTGTTCTAGTAAAGTAGACACTACCTTACATTCATTCATATTAAATCTACTGAGTAACTCCTTTGTATACTTTCTTCGTGTGATTAAGGTCTTACCATTGTCCCTTCATACCTAAAGGCCTAAACAATAGTGTAAATGTCCAAGATCCTTCATCTCAATTACTCGTGACAACTGTCTTATGATATCTTCAATCAACTTAGTAGAACTTCTTGTTATAACAAGATTACCAACATATAAAGAAATCAAATAAACATGAGCATTTGCATCCTTCTTGATATAAATATTTGGATCTCCTAAACTTTGAATGAATCCTTCCTAAAAGAAGAATTTATTATTTTTAACATACCAAGACCTAGGTGCATGTTTAAGTCCATGTAAAGCTTTCTTCAACCTACAAACAAAATGTTCCTGAACTTTCTTTACAAACCCCTCTGGTTGAAAGAGATAAACATCTTCTTTTAATTCCCCATTTATAAAAGCTGATTTTACATCTAACCAATGTAGAATCCAATCAGATTTAGTAGCCAATGCTATCATTATTGTGATTGTGTTCAAGTTTTTTAGTAGTGCAAAAGTATCATCATAGGCTATACCTTCTTTTTGTGAATAACCCTTTGCAACCAATCTTCCCTTATATTTATCTATACTGCCATCGCCATTAAAATTTAACTTGTACAACCACTTTGACCCTATAGGGACTTTATTTTTAGGTAGTTTTTTATAACTCCGATGATTCATTTCTCAGTATAGCATCATGTTCTTATTTCATTGCATCCATCCAAACTTTATGATTTTAGCTTGTTCAAAAGTTACAGGTTCCTCTACATTCATAACTTGAGTCATTAATGCATAATCTTTATACCTTACAGGTGTCTGAGTTTTTCATGTTGATCTCCTTGGTGCTTCACTGATTTGTGGAGTTCCTTCACCTCGTGTTTTGCTCCGTGGAGTTACTTCATCCCTTCTTGGTGAAATCTGGCTACTTGAAGTGTCCATGTTGCTTAAATAGTCATATTGAACATGTTCAATGTATTCTTGTTCTTTGAAACTTTCATCATTGTCATTAGGAAGATGCCATACACCATGCCTATCTTGTTTTTGACCTTCATCTGCATGTTCATGAAATAATACATCTGTGCTTGCAAAAACCTTATGATTGAGAGGATAAATTTTTTTATAAGCTTTACGATATGTGAAATTACCAATAAAAATACATTTTATTGCCTTGGCATTAAGCTTTCTTCTATCTTCTTCGAGAATATGAGAAAATGCTTTTCTTCCAAAAAATCACAAGTGGCTAACTTCTAGTTTAAGGCCATAAAATTCTTCAAAAGGTGTTTAGTGCTCTATAATTTTTGTAAGACTTCTATTTTTAAGGTATACATCAATACTTATTGCTTCAACCCAAAATTAGATAGATTTTTACCTTTTATCATGCTCCAAACATACTCAACCAAAGTTTTGTTCTTCCTCTTGTCTTCTCCATTCTACTGATGAGTATGAAACACTGTAAACTTTTGTTGTATTCCATTATATTTGCAATATTTGAAGAAATTCATCAATGTGTATTCTCCTCCCTGATCTGATTGGAGAATTTTGATGAACCTCCCTATTTGTTTTTCCACCAATTTTTTAAATTCCTTAAAATACTAAAAAACATCACTTTTATTTCTCATAAAGGAAACCCAAGTGTATCTAGTTCTATCATCAATAAATATAAGGAAATAATATGCTCCACTAAGAGACCTTGTTTGCATAGGACCACACACATATGTAGGCAATAGTTCAAGAATATCTCATTTCCTATGATCTGTATGTGTAGGAAACTCTTCCCTATGTTGTTTTTTTAATGCACATACCTCACATTCTATTGGCACAGTGGCAGACCCAGGGTTCGACGCTACAACAATACACCAACAAAAACCTAACTACTGGCCCTTTCGGCAACACATGCGAAGCAGATGAAGTCTCACCTGAGGTATAGGCAGGGGTGGTTACAGGACTCAAACTTATTCAACCTTAGTTGGGACACCGATCTATGATTACAACACCTAAACAAAGAACTTAGTAGTTATATTTCACAGTATTCACTTCGCAGAGAAAACCATAATTACAGAGCAACACAATATTCAACCAGATCTAACTTATAGACACACTTAGCATAAGGGAATAGATCAAATATAGCATTCTTTCACATTACTAAGAACTAAGATACTATATCAAATGCATCTAAACATACATTACTGCATTAATCATATGAACAATAAACAATCACAATGCATAGAGAAACCATACCGCAACATATACATGGTTCACCCCTAGCTCGAGGCTTCGTTCACCGACTCTTCTTCTCTTTTATTATCTTCGATCAATCAGCTACATGTAGAGAGCCTCAAAATCCTACTCTGCATAGGGTAGGAGATCCACGCACACTTCACTAGATCCTCCTTCCCCGAGCTAGGTCACAACACAAATCCTTTACAGAGTCTCTTATAGCCACTTGCACTTAGCCCTGCAAGTTCTCAACATAGCATGCACGAAGCATTTACAATCTGTACTTATCACTTAGTACGGTATCAAAACCCCTTCTCCTCTTTTCTTACATCACCTATACTTCTATTTATACATTACAAAAAGGGCCTAAACATGGGTAAACCCATGGGCCGACATCCCCATACCCGTTACATAAGCCCAAAACCAAAAAATCCCTAAAGAGGGGCCAAGATCCCACGATCTTCGCTTCAACTTGCGCTCCTCCTTTGTCTGCCTGTCGAAGTCCCAAAAGTAGGTCAAACATGACCAAGGATCCTCAAAACTTGGTCAAGGGCTAACAGGCCCCCAACACTCACCTGTGACTCGTCCTGAGTCACTTTGATCTGGGTAGCTCTGCCTCAAAATCCTCAACCTTGGCTCAAGCTGCTTCGACCTGTGGTTGCGCCAAGTCCTCCTGCTCGATGAACTCTTGGATAATTGATTAGTTGACAGGTCCCTCTAAGCGATGTTCAGTTGCAGTGACGACTTGTTCCAGTTCTTCTCCTTAGCCTTCAATCTCTACGAATAGTTGGCAAGCCTCGTCCTGGATTGGTTGGAGCCTCTGAGTCACTTCTATGACTTTGCTTTGAATGGTGTGGACCTGTTTTTAAGAAGTGCGTTGTTCTTGGGATCGCTTCATCCTCTCGAAAGTTGATAGGGGCTTCAACTGCGCTTGTACTGTTTCTACTTGTTGTTTTTCCTCTTGGAGCTGTGACTCTAGTGCCTTCAATTTAGGATCCTCAGTGAGTCGCTCATAAGTCTGGGCATTGCGATCACTTAGCTGTTTACATTACATGGCGAGGGCCTTGATTCTCTCAACTGCACTTTGAGCAGTTGCTTCTCTTTGATCTCGTACATCCTGTAGAGTGTTGGGCATTGTTCGTAGCTCCAGATATTTGATTCTATGTTGAAGAAGCTGGATAGCTTCCACAAGTTGTGCTACTTGATGCTCTACTAGTTCTTCTACTTTTTTTTCTAAGCCTATCACAGAGCGAAGTGCTCTACTAACTGCTTCTTTGACTCTGAGCTGCTTTGTGAGGAATTTCTCTTTCTCTTGCTGTATTTGTGATTTCACCTCTTCAAACTTTGTTTGGAGAGAAACCTTCTCCTGCTACGCAACTCGGTGTTTCTCTATGACTACTTTTTGCACTTGCTTTAGGGCCTCTATGGCTTGTTCTGTTTCTTCTTTTGCACAACGAAGGCAAAGTTCGGTCGCATCAACTAGTCTGCGGAGTTGGGTATTCTCATATCCCAACTCTGGTGCTTCTGATGGAGGGAGCGTAGTGGATACTGCACAACTAGATTTAAGAGCCTGTTGTACCCCTCTAAGTTCAACCCCGATTCTGTCGTACATCTCCTCTTGCTTGGCTTCATGTTTCTGCAAGACGTCTTATGAGGAATCTGCTACAGATGCGATGATGAAGTCGAAGTCATCAACTGTGAGCATGGTTCGCATCATGGTTTTTCTCGCTCTTGACTTCTTCCATGAGGTAGGTTTCGTGGGGGAAACCTTTCTTTTCTTCAAGGGCTCAACCTCATCAACAGGATCCCTAGGAGATGTTACTTCACCTTACTTCTGCTGATGTTATTTTTCATTGGTCTTTTCTCTATCTACTTCGTCATCGCCTCCTTGTCCAGGTTATACTGAAATAGTTTCATCTGATGCACTGCTCAGGTTTTGTACTTCTTCGGTGTTCTTCCTTATGCTGGTTCGAGGTGTGTCATGTTCTTTGTGAGTGGCCTCCGAGCTGCCAATTAGTTCAGGATCATACATTTCTGCAGGGTCAGTAGGGATAAGGAGTTTTGTTGACTAGTCCTTAGTTATCTCATCGAGGTCATCCTCTGTGAGATTATAGTATGACTGAGGCTCTTCTTTATGCTCGTCTGCGTGCACAGTGATATAAATGAAGTGTCGATCTGCGTGAAACTTCATGAGAGGTCTGAATCGGTGCAGGGTGTTCAGTGTCATGCGAGGGACCGCCTCGATATCCCTCTTCAACTGGAGATAGTACGTGTGGAATACTGCATTCAACTGCCACTGTTTTTCCATATCGCTCAAGTACCAAAGCGTGGTGAAATTCACAGCGAGCGGTGTGAATAACTCAATGTCCGGGAAGGTCGTACCTTCCGATATCTCCCAAGTAGTAAACACTATGAGGATCGGGATCCAACTAAAGTGGAACTCATCGCCCTGATCCTGAGCTTTGTGACAATCCAATTCCAATTGGTTGACTAGGTACTTTTCCTAGTTCATATGGAGTCATTCTACACATTTACCGATGAGGTCAACAACAAATCTTGTGACCTGTGTAGGTCTATTCTTTCTCATGAGATTTCCTGTGATCAACTAGCAGGCCAGGTGCACTGCACCATTTTGGATGGAAGATACCTTGTAGCCTTACATCCCCTTTTCTACATCACCATATGTGTCTTTGATCCTCTGTGTCAATGCGCGATCTGTAGCCTTCCCTAGGTAGAAGTTCCGTAGGTCGGGTCCCTGCATGCTCAATCCAGTGATCCTATGGATCAATGTCATATTGACTGTGATGCATTGGTCTAGCCATAGATAGTCGCCATGGTAACATGATAGCAAGAGCTTAACACATGCGTTAACCTCCTGGTGCCTTCCAAAGTGTGGAATCTTCATCACATTCAAGAGGGTGGATTGCGCGAGGTTCATAGTCCATGGATGGGGGATTATTTTCGAGTTCTTCCCCTTCGTCCTGGTCAAATACTTGTAAGGAGTGAGAATGTTGTAGTTCTTGCGGTCCCCTAGGTTGAAGTCGCTGAATTTTAATGTTGTGATCTTATCCTACCGTGTTCTAACTGCACGTATCCCATTTGGGAAGTAGGCAGTAACCATGGTGTAATCAAAGTCTCTTAGGACACTATCACGACTCATCGTGCTAGCCAAAGGTGGGATGTAGTCGGGCAGGATAGTTGGGATTAACTTTACGTTTCCCAAGTCATATCGATGCTTGGTTATTTTCTCTGTTGTAGGTCGGGATGGTCTGGATCCGTGAGTAGACGACGGGGAGGCTTGCACTCCTCTCGTCGATGAGGCTTGAGCTCCGATGGGCATCACCTTCTCAGCCATAAGGTCGATTAGAAATTCCTTGATGAATTTCTCTGCTACGCTGAGCTCATTTGACATGCGCACTTAAATCGGATAACTCAGGTGGATGAATGAGTGATCAAAGAAATAGAACATGTGTCGATCTCAATAAACACAATGTGGTAGTAATGAGTTGGCTAGGATAGAATTCTCAAAAGTGTTTTCGATGCAACATTCGATGCTATAAATAGACAACGGTGTAATAGATCTCTCCAACAGACGAGAGGCCTTCATCAATGTGGTTCTATCCATTGTGGCGCGGTCCCAACGGTCTGATGGCGAGCTTTCTGGCCATAACTGCTATTCCAAACGTTTGGGGCATCGGGCTAATGGTTATAATGCTTTCAACAACTATATTTCTTCACCGTGGCGAAGTGCTAGGTTGCGCTTTTCTGATATCTCAGCAAAGTTTCAGTTTTGCAAACCTTCCTTCTACGAAGTCCCTTCTGGAACATTCTGCAACTTTTCTATATTTTCTCTCTTCTTACCGAGCTTTCTAGCCTTCTTCCCTATAATCTTCTTCTCGGTATTCCTCTTTCCATTCTGATTCTTATCTCCTTTTAGCATAGTAACTTCGCATTGTTGATGGTCTTTCGTAGGGTTCAAGGCCAATACTTATTCTCTGTCTGGGGGTAGGTGTTCTACTCTTCGATGAGTCTTCTTTTGTTCTTTCAACTTAGACATCCAATTTTCTGGTTCTGAACAACATTGATCTATTCTCATGTCTTCAATCAAGTGCACTATCCTCTTAGTCATGAAATCTTTTAATTTTTGCTTCTTTTGTTCTAAGACTTCTTCTTATTTTCTTCTGGCTCGATCTTTCTCAATCCAAGTTTTTCCTAGTAATATAGCAAATGGGGCATTGTTCTCAATAAATTTAACAACCTCAAAATCTTCCTCTGTTGTAGTTCCATGAGCACTCATAGATATCTGGGTGTGTCTCCCACATAGGGTTATCAACTTTCCTCTAAATAATCCTATTCCTCTTAATGAAGGAATCATGGCAGGCTTTCCCAAAATTTCCCAAGTACTTTCTGTCATGATATTCACCTGTGTTTCCTCATCCAGAACACAGTCAATGTCAAAGTCTCCTATTCTTGTTTCTATGCATTCTTTTACTTTGAAGATCTCTGATAAGTTGATATTTCTATGATCATTTAGGGTGTCTTTCATTTGTAGCAATACATTCTCTGATTCTTTTTGGGGTTCTACCATGGTCTTAGTTTCTTGATCTTCCTCAGGGTTTTCTTGTCTCATATTCATTCTTTCAACTTTAGCAATCATTCTAGGGCAATCCAAAACTTCATGATGCATAGATTGACAACAAAGACAACTAGGTATTTTACCAGGGAATTATTTAACAAGATGCCCCGGTTGTCTACAATTATAACAAAGGGTTAATCTTCTTTTTCTTTGAAATGATCCCTAGCCTTTCCTGTACTGCGCACTAGGATCATAGTAGCGAACTTGTAAAAAATTATTTCTAGGGTCCTGCATCCATTTGTTAGTCAAAACATTCTTTCTATGCATGGGAATAACACATCTTTCATTATTTCTATCAGATCTACTCATATCAAACCTTCTTTCATCTAATTGTGCCCTATTTTTCAAGCTAGGACAAAATATATCAAACATACCTAGATCCATACTTTTGAAACAAAAATTTCCACTTATCTTACCTTTTTCAATCAAAACTTTTCATTGTTCTTACCTTTAATAAAGAAAAAAGATTTAAGATCTTACCTCTTTTCTTCAAATCTGACTTTTATTCTTAGCACAAAGCTTCACAAGTCAAGTAGACTACTGCACACTAAAGAAACAGATCTACGCACAAATCTTTCTTTTCTTCAGTTCCCAACAATCACAGTTTCAGGTCCCGACAACAGAACCATTTGTTGGCATAGGGGTAGACCGAGGGTTCAATGCTACAAAAACACACCAAAAAAACCCTAACTACCGACCTTTTCAACAACACCTATGAAGAAGATGAAATCTCACTCGAGGTAGAGGCAGGGGTGGTTGCAAGACTCAGATGTCTGCAACCTTAGCTAGGACACTGATCTGTGATTACAACAACTTAACAGAGCACTTAACAGTTATATTTCACAGTATTCACTTCGTAGAGAAAACCCTAATTACAGAGAAACACAGTATTCAACCAGATCTAACATATAGACACACTTAGCATAAGGGAATAGATCAGATCTAGCATCCATTCACATTACTAACAACTAAGCTAATATATCAAATGCATCTAAAAATACATTACTACATTAATCATATGAACAATAAACAATCACAATGCACAAAGAAACCATAACACAACATATACGTGGTTCACCCCTAGCCTGGAGCTACATCCACCAACTCTTCTTCTCTTTTATTATCTTCGGTCAATCAACTACATGTAGAGAGCCTCAAAATCCTACTCCACATAGGGCAGGAGATCCACACACACTTCACTAGATCCTCCTTCCTTGAGCTAAGTCACAATACAAAGCCTTTACACAATCTCTTACAGTCACTTGCACTTAGCCCTGCAAGTTCTCAACATAGCATGCACAAAGCATTTACAATCTGTACTTAGCACTTAGCATGACATCAAAGCCTCTTCTCCTCTTTTCTTACATCGCCTAGAATTCTATTTATACATTACAAAAAGGGCCTAAACATGGGTAAAACCATGGGCTGACATCCCCATACCCGTTACATAAGACCAAAACCCAAAAAGACCTAAAAAGGGGTTGAGATCCCATGATTTCTGCTTTGACTAGCGCTCCTCCTTCGACATCCTATCGAAGTCCCAAAAGTAGGTCAAACATGACCAAGGATCCTCAAAACTTGGTCAAGGGCCAACACATTCAACATTTTCATGCTTGAGAATTGGAATACCCTTTACCATTTCTTTCTTCTAAAGTAACATCAAATCATGATAATTTAGCTGACCATAGATTTGATTCCATAGCTCTTTCGGTGACATTGATATTGATGCCAGCACTTGATAACCCTTCCTTGTTACATCGAGCTTCTACAATCCTCCAACTCTCATTCCTGTTGCTACAACTTTGTAGCGATCCTATATATCTTTCACAAAACATCAAGATTTATCAAATTCAACTTTTAAATCTTGATCCACAATAGTGGAAATTGAAATTAATTTTTTCTCAATTCCAGGAACATACATCACATTTTGAATTTGTTTCCCCTGGATATTAGGAAAAATCACACATGTATCTCCATAACCTTTTATTTGATGTGATCTATCATCTCCTAGATAGATATTAGCACCATTATTGTTTTCATGATATGTATCAAACAAATCCCTATTACATGACATATGAATTGAAGCACCATAATCAATGAACCATACATTGTCATCATTGGTTTCAGTAGATAAGGAAGCATTAGAAATAAACAACCTCCGTTTTTTGAAATCACTCACTGTGGCATCTCTATCAACAAAATTTCTTGAATGCCTTCTATATTTAGATTCATCAAATTTCCTTTTCAAATAGTCCTTAGAAAAATGACCAGACTTACCACAATAGTAGCATCCACCATTCCTTTTTACCATGGAATTTCTCCTTGGTGGTGCCATGCTTTGCTATGGTTTGGCATATGTCTTTCCTCCTCTGCTTCTTTCCCATGGATTTTCTTTGATTAGTTGTTTCCCTTTGGCTACCAATGCCAAATATGAACTTTGAGACCTATTATTAAGTCTCTTTCTTCTCTCTTCCTCTTGCAACAAAATACATGTCAATTCATCAAATGTAGGTGCTTTTTCTCTAGCTACAATACTAGTGATAAACATTACAGTAGTCTAAACGTTCTACCGTTTGGTTGTTTTCCGACAACTTTTTCTGTTTGATTTTGTCGGAAATCCGGTGATGAATGGTTGGATCTGCATATTTGAGTGGCTAAGTTTGTATAATCCGAGTGCCCTAGGGGTTTTTCAACACACTGAATCCATTTATGCATTCCTAAATGCAATTTAAACAACAAAAAATATAGATTTTGTCCAAATTTACATGGTTGGAGTCCGGCCAAAAAACCCAAAAGGTAGAACGTTTAGCCAACTTCATAAACATTTGATAATCATCTAACATGTCATTCAATGTAAAAATAAATAAATCAATACTAGAAATCTTTTAACCAATATTGCCAAGCTTATTTTTATGTTCTTTGATTCTAGAAATAAAGTTACTGATACTTTTGTTTTCCTCCATTCTAATTGACAGTAGTTTTCTTTTTAAAAATAACACTTGGTTTGTATTTATTGTTTGATATATATGTTTAAGCTTCTTTCATTTTTCATTGGATGTTTTCCAGTCCCTAATATGCGGAATAATGTTGTCCTTCATGGACATTCTCAAGAGCACTTTCGCTTTGGTCTCTTGTCACTCCCAATCCTGAATTGAGGTTGTTGTGGCCGAGGGGGATTTTGGCTTGACTTCATCACCAGACGCAATTGACCATAAATTATAGCCTTCCATGAATGTTTGCATATTAAATTTCCAATTGGAATAATTTTCCCCATCTAGATTTGTTGACTCATTTAGATATGATTATGCTAATGTATTTTCCATAATTATGCTTCCAACTTCAAATCAATCAACAAAATTTATGCGAACAAAGAAAATTCACCTTCCTTACTAGCTGCTATCTCTTCCAAGAAATGATTCTTTCTAGTTAGATTTCATTTCTAGGAAGCAACATGGAACACAATGTCAACCTTCTCAATTATAACTCCTCCAAAAATGATAGATTAAGATCATGCTATGGCAACTTAGTGATTAAAGTGATTAAAATGTTGAATTGATGCATATGACCTCTTCATGCTATGGAAGCTCAATTTCCATCTCTCCAGACTCATACAATGAATACTCCACTCAGCTACACTAGGGTGAAAACACCAATCTCTTCAATCAACGACAAAAATTAATTAAAAACATCTAAACAACAAATTGATCCTCAACAAATCTAGGCAATTCTTCCAGAAACAAATTGCTTTCTTTCTGTCTGGGCTCCTCATCCTTCATGAATATTCTCCTCTTCTACTTTCTGTGTGGGCTCCTCATCCTTCATGAATATTCTCCTCTTCTACTACAAGAGATTCCTCTTTCAGCACATGGATAAAAAATGACCCCTCTAGCAACAAATGTGTGTGCGCTCTGATCCTTCTACCAACAAATTCACTACACAAGTTCTCAACCCTCCTCTATGGTTGTACACTCTCCAAGCGGTGGCAACAAACACCAAACGATGGTTTCTCTTACAACGAATGAATTTCTTACAACGACTCTGACACCAAAATAGAAAACACAACAAACAGATGAAAAAGAAGAGATGAGTCCGATTTGTCTCATTCACACACTTCAATTTCCATGGAAATTATTTAAAAAAATATAACAATCCAGACAACTCAACCACTTCCACACAAATAAGATATGATAGAAATCACATACTAAACCTATATATTCTCAATTTTTTTTTAGTTATAACTATATTCTAACTTAGACATTTCTCAGTTATTCCTAACAAGACTTGTGAATATAGATATTGGATAAGGATAAGTAGCCACTCCATGACGTCCTATTGTCCCTATCAACTTTTATTATGGGCAGATACCAACCATTAAGCTTTTATTATGTGCAAGCACTATCCACTATGTGACTTATCAACTTGTTAGTAATGTAATTGAATATTATATCAACCTTTTAAATCTCAAGGATCTCAAAATTGATTTCACAAGAAAAGTTACATGACTATTAGTGAGGAGAAAATTATTTTTTTTTGGCTTTAATAAGACAGTGTCACTTCGCTAACCCATTAAACTTGTGGCGTGTGGTCTAGGTCTTGCGAATCCCTATTAGGTCTCAATGAGTGACACCCAAGTCCATTAAGCCAAAGTGAATATAGTTGTCTAAGCATAACTAAGCCATTTCAAAAAGGTTTGGGTCTAGCCAACAAGTCTACTTAAACTAAACCTATGACTACAATGCTCACTCAATGAAACCTTTTGAAACAAGTGAGGCTACAGAGCAGTGAGTCCTTGCCTTCAGGAAAGACCTGCAATGGTTGACTTGATTACTCTAGTGTTGGAAGAGATGTTATTGGCTGACTTGATTGCTTTAGTGACTTTCAATCTTGGTTGATGTATTCATGCCAAATATTAAATGTAGGCGGTACTGTGGCTAGTTTTAGCTATGTTGTAGTATATTCTGTGTGGTTATTGATGTATTTATGACAAATATTAAACGTAGTGAGGTGTTGTAGGCAGTTTTAGCAGTGTTGTCCTCTTACAATATTAACTCTCAGCTTTCTTTCTTTGTCATTCATTTATTATTCGTATGCTAAGTTGGCTGGGGAATTCAATATAAGTTGTCAAAAAGATTTGTTGAAGTTACAGACATAACCGCATAGCTATGGAGGGTAATCAAACTGTATGCGAAGGAGACTCAGACTATGACTCTGTAGCATGTAGAGTTGTTCAAGATGAGGATCAGAATGCTTCCACCCAAAATATTGCCAAAAAAACAACAACAAAAACAAAAGTCAAATCAACATTCCATGGCCACCAAGTTTTGAAGTACAATCATTATTCCATCAAAGTCATTAATCTTTAGAGAGATGAAAAATTATGTGCCTTGTGATTAAGTGAGTAGCTAGGGTTAGAATCAATTTCCACATGTTTCATTATAAGTTTAATAAATAATGTTTTTTCAACTCATCAATCATTATAAATATAAGTTTAATAAGTAACATTTTTTCAACGCATCAATAAGACACACTTTATTTCACATCAGTAAGACACACTTTATTCCATAGCTTATGGACTAGGTGTATGCGTTGCATGTAGCTGCCTCCACTTGGTATACATGCATTATTCCCATGCATCAGCCTACACTTGGCTCTCAGGCCTAAAAATATTTGCACGCTATCGAAACATAGATCCTAAAGATCGAGGGGTGGCATCTCTTCCATATCAATAGACAACCCATTTTCGATCCGGCTCCATTTGGGGATACATGCCCATGGCCTGTGGGAGAACCTATTCTAAGGCCATAGCTTTGCACAGATCCGGATCCCTCCATTCAGGAAATAGTCCCAGAGTCAACATCCTGTCTTCTTCCTGTCAGTTTCTACAGAAAATTAGCAACCATGAGTAACGAAAATTAGTTGAATGAAGAAATTCAAGGTGTTGAAGAAACAACCCAAACCAAGCATATTGTGATGCCGAAATTGCAAGTGGGTGATGTAGATGCTGATGCTGATGGGGACGTGACGAAATGAAGCATCATAATTACTTGACTAAAAGGATTTAAACCACCCGGGGTCACCTGCAATTCAAGAAACCCAATTGAGTTCAAAATAAAAGAGAACCGTCATATGATCAGGCTAGTGAAGGAACCTTGGTTCAAAAAAACCTTGTTTTGTTCACCCTCTACCCTCGAGGGTGACTGTAAGAGGCAGAGATGCGACTCACTGGCCTAAATGACCAACAAGCATTGCGAACTGAAGCTTCTGGTGTACGCGTATATGGAGAATGGAATTATGGGGAAAATTTTGTATATGGAGAATGGAACTCTAGGGCAAATTCTGCACAGAGAGAAATCCAAGAATTTGCAGTGGCACGATCGGTGGGAGATCATGGAAGGGATAGCTCATGCTTTGGCTTACCTCCATCACTATTGTAGTCCGTCCGTCGTCCATCGTGACATATCTTTCAATAACGTGTTGCTCGACTCGACATTCCAAGACCGCATCTCCGACTTCGGCACTGCCAAGCTCCTCGATGCCCACATTTCCAACTGGAGTAAAGTTGCAGGCTCCTTTGGATACATGTCCCCTGGTAATAATATCCATCACAAGATTCCTCTTCTTTTCATTCGCATATAATTATTATATTTACATTCTAAAATATTTGTTTTAACTTTGAATGAATGTGTAGAATTGGGTTATACAATGAAAGCAAGGAAGAAGTGGGATGTGCTTAGCTTTGGAATGTTGGTATTGGAAGTGATAAGTGGAAGGAATCTGGCGGGGGAAGAGAGACTGTGATTGCTGCAGGTCTATCTCGATTATGGAGATGTGGTGATTGATGCATGTCTATCTCGATTATGCCAGAGACTATTTGGATTATGGAAGAGAGAAAGGGGATGTGTTCACTCCATTTTTAGCAGCAAAGAACATAAGAATAATCTATACTGTGCATTGGCATAGGAATAAGATTTAGGAATAAGCTTTACTGTGCATGGGCATAGGAATAAGATTTAGGAATAAGCCAGTCCTTGAGATCAAGGAAATAGAAAAGATTAGACACCTGGAGATTGGCAACACATTGGTAATTTGCATGAATGAAAGGTGGTGCATTCAACTATTGAACACTTGTCGACTTGCCTATTCATAGCTCTAGCATGCACAATCAAGAATAACATTTAATGTTAGGGAACTAATGCTAAGGTGAGATCTAACATTAATTCACTTCACTATCTGTAATGTAAATATATCTCCTCTTTAATAACTTTGAAACCAAGGAAATTACCCTTCGCCTCGATATGAGGCCAAATAAGAGGTAAAAGTTTCGTATTGGAGGATTTGGAATGTTTAAGTTTTTTATTGGAAGATATAAATCGCTTCAATTCCATAACTTAGGATAGAAAGGTTAAAAGTTTCTTGGATTGCATGCTGAAGTAATGTAAGAGTAAAAACCATTTACTATAATCCCTTGCCTAAAGGCAGGGACTAATAACTTCAAAAAGGTGTGATGTATGTTTTGAGAAATAATATCATTGCAAAAGTATTGGTAAGAGAAATTAAATAAAATACGTTAATGTTCACATGTACGCCATTGTTTAACATTTATGACTATAAAAATGTAGATAGAATAATTAAGATAGTGAATTTAATGTGTCTCTAATTTATATAATAAGTTAAAATAAAACGATGTAAAAAATTGCTCACACGCTACATGGAAAATAGGGGAGGTATCATTTTTTGTTCTACCTTAATGGGTTTTATAGAAAAATCACTTAAGTGGAGGTTTTGATTTTGGTGTACCTAAAAATAGTTAGCTGCACCACTACTTTATGTTAGCATACACAGAGATAAGGTCTCCCTCAAATATACTCTTAGTCTTGGCAACCCCCAAATATATTGTTAAAGGTGTTTGCAATATGTACAAAATTTTTCTTTAGGGAGATAACAAGGAGCATGTAATACCCTAGCTTGATTCTCAGATTGTAAATATATTGTACATATGATATTTAGGTTGGTGAGCCGGTATATTCAGGCCAAAGTGCCTGCAAAGATGATCAAAGGTCAGAGAGTCTATGTTATAAATTGCACATATGCACTAATTAATAAAAAATAACACCGCGACTGTAGACCAAGAGACGAAAATAGTATGGGGGGATAGACTTCAGAAGTGAGAAAGGGGGCTAAGGGCTAGGTAAAGGGATCTTAAGCCAAGTAGGATAAGCAAATATAGTATAATAATAATAATAATCTATTTTTAAGGTCACGACCAAGCCAGACACCAATTTGATGTATGAGACCCCCTTGTTTGTGGGACAAGGGACCCCCTTCGCCCAACGATTTGACTAGTAAAGTCTACAAAGGTATAATAATTCCCTAGGCCTTTATATTATTATATTATATAATAATATAATATAAAAAGGACATATGCATATTTAAAGGGGAAATTTGGTTTAATTTCTCTATTCATTTTCACTCATTCTCTCCTACCATCTGTACATTCCTGCATCCACCATTCATACCTGTACATGGAAGCTTTGGCAAGTGATTCTACCAGTGTAGTCCTTAGAGGTTTGCGCTGAAGAGGTGGGTTTTCAGGCCCGTGTGTTATTGAAGAGGCAGGTTGCCAAGCCCGTGTGCTATTGAAGATGCGGATTGTCAGGCCCATGAGCATTCTCCGCAGGTGAGGGAACTGTTGGGAATGTTCCCTGGGTGGGCTAGGCAATACATACATGGCTCAGAGACTTCCTACTCGGCCTGTTGTTGAATCCCTCGAAAGGGAAGTGGGGTAGGCGAATAAATGTTGAGCAGAGAAGGGGCACACTTCTTGTGGTGGGACATGCATGTAGGGAATGAGAGACTGTAGGCTAGTTGCAGCAGTTGGCACCTTGACCTGAGATTTTACTGGTTATGGACCATGGTTGGCTTAGGAAGCCTTTACCCTAGTAGAGTCATAACCCCAACTCAGGGGTGATCCACTACCAAGAGTTTATCAATAGTGAGGTCTAATGCTAGGTGGAATGTCGTAGGTCTACATGCAATCGGTGGATTTTTAAGAGATAAGTACTATGTTCGTGTGTTTATGTTAAATGCTTTGTTGCATGGTTTATGTTATGAATTATGTAGTGATTTTGTTATGGATTTGTATGTTAATTGGCATGTTTGATTTGAATGTGGATGTTGTGGTGAATGTGAGAGGGAATTTAGAGAAATTCCCCAGTGCCCCGCCATCCCAGTAGACACCGGGGTGGTCGGGCAGACTACATAGTGGTATCAGAGCCCAGTTACAACACCAGAACTACAGGATAAAAACATAGTGCCACTTCATGGTTTTGGCTTCGTGTCTAGGAGCACAGGGAGTAGTTCAACAATGGAATCGTGAGCTTTTAGATCAACAGTAGTCTAAACGTTCTACTTTTTGGTTGTTTTCAGGCTACTTTTTTTGTTTGATTTTACTCGAAATCCGGTGAGGAATGGTTGGATATGCATATTTGAGTGGCTAAGTTTGTATAATCTGCCTCAGAGGTTTTTCAGCATGCTGAATCCATTTATGTATTCAAATATATAATTTAAACAACATAAAATAACGATTTTGTCCAAATTTACATCGTTGGATTTCGACAAAAAAAACCCAAAAAATGAAATGTTTAACCAACGCCTTTAGATTATAACGATAACGACGGAGAGAGTAACAACATAGATGAGGGAATTGGAAATCCAATTTACATCACCGGTAAAACGGGGAGATGAAATCAAGGGTTTGAGCACGACATTTCTTAAACGAAGATACGAGGAAACGGGTAAAAATGAAGATGTCAGCGAATTGTTCGAATAAATGCATGAACAAACTGTTGTGATTTGGAATTCAATGATTACAAGGGTATGGTTAGAATGGAAGAGTTGAAGTTGCACGTGATTTGTTTGAAAAATGTTAAAAAAAATAAAAAAATAAACACTTGTGTTTTCATGGAATGTAATTTTTAGTCTATATCTCAAGCAGACTATTTGAAGAAGGGATTAAGCTACATGAACAAATGGAGCGGTTAAGAGTGCAACCAGATAAGTTTACTTCCCCACGTGTCTTTAAGATTTGTGGTCGGTTATCTGTTGGAGAAATGATGGAGAATCTGTTAGTTAGGAAATTTCAATTGTGTTTGTATTTAGGACTTGGATTTTATTTTATTTTTTAGGAGTATGTTTTAACTCTATGTTTGATGTATTTTTTTATATTCATGATTGATTAATATGAAGCCTGTGGCATTGCTTAAGCTGCCTCTGGGCTTAGCCTGTCTCACCTCTTAGGGGTTGGTCTTATTTCCATTTTTACGCCGAAAGGCTTACAGCTATTGATCATGGGCACATTTAATAGGTTTTTAGTGTTTAATCAGTTTTGTATGGACAAGATTAAATATTGATGGAATATTCATAGTAGTCTCAATAAATCAATGGTTGTGATTTCAACCACTAACTTCCCCAGTATTATAAAGACATCATTTTACATGTTTATTTTTTTACTTTTACTTAATCATATTTAAAATTTACTATGGTGGCTAGCTGATTGCCAAGTATGAATGATTAGGGTTTCATTTTCTATGCCAACCTAAATCTTTGGCTTTCACCAGCCACGTTCTGGACACACTGCCTCCTTCCAGCCAACTCCTTCAGTCCACCTCTGGGCCGTTTCTCTTTCCCACCAGTTCAGGTTTTGTAAGCCATCTTTTTACAAACCATCCTTTCGGCGTTCACCAGCCACGAATTTGTGGCTGTGCTATTCTAAGTTGGTATCAGAGCCGTGTAGACAGGCCTGTGGATAGACAGTGTCGCCGCTACTGAAGAAAGGAGGTTTTTGTTGAAGGTGGAGCCAGGCGTAAGAGAGAGGAGGACATGGGTGTTGTTTGTATGCGACTCAGTGTGTATTGAACTCAGAGCTTGGTTAGAGGATGAGTAAAGGATCCGTCTGTTGGAGCGTGTGGACGTAAGCCGCCTATAGAGGGAGTCGATGCTCGAGATTCCATTGACTGACAGTTGTTGGGCGTGGCGCCACGCTGCTGGAGGAGAGTCGTCAGGCTGGTTGTGAAGAGGTAGAGCCACCGATCACTGTTGTTGTTATGGTTTGATTTCTCTGTTAATGTATTTGTGGGAACGAGGTCTGGTGAGATCGTGGACGTGAAGGAATCTCACCGTGGGAAAGAATGATTGATGTTGTAAGAACGTGGAGGAGAAGTCGAGGAGGCATGTACGCTAGAGATTAAGTAGCTGTCATTCGCTGGAAGATGTGACATCTAATCTCTGTGAGGATCTTTTGTTGTAGATACGTTGTCAAGGAGTCGACCATAGTGAAATCGTGGACTGCAGACTTTTTTGGAGCTGCCACATAAAAATAGAGAGCCTCAACATTGCAGCCCGCATTGGAAAAGAAGGCACTGTGTTGCCCTCATGGAGAAGAATCCATTGGAGGATGGTGGGCAGAATGGGACTCACCATCTAGTGCCACATGTAGAGGGCACTGGTATTTTTGCAGATATCAATTGAATTTTCTCTTACATTTCTCGATTTCATCTGTCGATCCCTATTCAGAATTATTTCCATCAAAAGGTAATATTGGCATAGAGTTCACTATATTGGCAGGAGCTACACACTTAACATTTTCCAGCTGAACAAGAGACTCATATGACATGTTAACAGTTCCTTACTTGTTATATTCAATGCTCCCTGATTATGGAGGAGGATCTTCCAATGATAATGAAAGAGATAATGCCATTTTAAAGATCAAAATCACCATAGTTTTCCATTTCTCGGCTGAATTACATGGAATGAAAGTTAATCCTGGTAATAATATTTTAAATGATGAGATAAGTTTGAGTTATTTCGGTTATTTCTGCGAGCACGCCTCCTGTTATCGAATCTTGGGGCCATTCCCACAACAATCTATTGGAAATCAGACGCTAAGAATCGCCATTGAATTTGTTGCGAGGAGAAACCTGCGTTAAACGTAAGAAGTATGAACATTGGCATTTTGTGTTATCAGGATGCATGAGAGATTGTTTGATCTTGGCGATCCGCATGACTTCTATCCGCTATAAATAAATAAAAATAAAGCAGAAGTCATCGTCGCTACAGAAACCTAGAGTAGAGTGTCGTGAAGTTTTGTTTCCATGCAGAATTATATTCAAGCCAGAACAGTCCAATGTTAATTCCCAAGTGAGAACCATTGAACCCAAGGACCTATGTAAAAGTGTCTTCCTGCAAACATACACTATCAGGAACAGTGAGGACGAGGAGGTTGCTTCCTAGAAGGGTCAACTTTGTTTGTTGAAGAGGATGTGACGGTCAGTCCTTGATCGTTGCTGAGGAGAGATCATTGCATGGAGGTTTTATAGCGAAGTGAGTACGCACTCCTTCGGAATTACACAACCTCCAATCTAAGAAAGAGAAGGAAGAAGATACAAGGAGAATGCACCATCTGTAAGCAAAGGAGAATTAGACAGCTCCGGAGAGAGCTGAAACACATGAGGAGAAAGAATTAACACGAAGAGTCATTGTATTTTGCAGATCAGTATGATGTGTTTCTAGTTGCAGATGAAGAACCCATGCTTGAGGACCAGAATGCAGTGTTGGACCAGATCAATGAAAAATTTGATGAAATATATGAAATAGTGTTGCCAAATTTTTCATTATTCTCAGGTATAAATTATGAACCTTGGGAACTGAAATAAAAAAATCATAATGGTTAGTAGATTTATTGAATTATGATCAAGAATGTCGTGTCAATTTCTATGATAAGAGAATAGGTGCAATATCATTACAAATTATTATATCAGCAATGGATGAAAACATTTTGTCTGGTATTTTGGGTGAATTTGGTGAAATACCTAGTGAAAAAATATTTCGGGATATCCTTGAAATGAAGTACAATATGAAGTGGAGTGAGAATGTTGAAGTTGATGAAGGTATTGTTGTTGAAAATGGTGATTGTGTCGACAGTAACTAGAAAATAGACTGAAAATGACATTATCGAAGTTGCAATGATTAATAAAGAAACTGATAGTAAAATAACATTTAGTGATTTGGTGAATTCAACTGAGATTGATATTGGAGATGAATGTATAACTGTTAATGAACCCCTGGGCGAATCTTTGGTAAATTTAGTTAAATATGAAGATGAAAACTTTTCAAGTGAATGCTGGTTCCATATGCTGCAGGAGAAGAAACTCATAGATAATTTGTTAAGTGGAAAAGTAACCATGCTTACAGATAGGTGGATGAAACTACAATAGGGAAGAAAGATGAAGAAAGGAAAGCTCTGTTAGGAGAGAAAAATGAAAAGAACCAGTATGGTTCTTCCTATGATTTTTCAGATGATTGTAACAATGTTTTTGAGCGTGCAGGTTTACAAGACAACATTTCATTTTCAAATGAAGAAAACATGGAAGAAAATGAAAATATTGAGGAAGCAAATATTGAGTCAAATTTTATGGTGTGGATCTCGGAAGAAATCGAGTATTATTATGAATTGATGTTGCAATAGTGCATTGAGCAAGACATTGATAATTGTATCCGAAAGGGAAGCAACCCAATTATGAAAAGTTGGAAGAGTTTGCAAGCATTAAAGACAAATGCTTCCAAGAACCTGCAGAGGTGTTGAGGACAAAGACCAATAGTTAGTTGCCAAGTTCCAAAATGAAGAAGAACAAAGCCAAGATGAAAGTAAAGCAGAACAAAGTCAAGATGAAACACATTTGGAGAAACAAGCCAATGAAGAAGCTCCATCTCCATCACTATCTGACAACAGGAAAGGTCAAGATGAAATTGTTAGAGTCAAGTTGTAAGCCTAGCTGAGACTAAGACCAACATGCATGTTACTTATGTTAGGCATTTGTATTATAGAAAATCCATTTCTCCATTAAGGGGGAGTGTTGGAGAAATAATGGAGAATCTATTAGTTAG
>SNQJ01S0117859.1:17497-27625 GCA_010110895.2 Picea sitchensis
TCCTCTGTCTTCTCGAATCCTCGGTGCCCGAAAACCTGGTGGACTCCTCGATCTCCGCCATGTGTCCTCTTATGAAGAGATGGTCCAGATCATTTTCGGGACTTCGCTATTGACGAAGTCGAAAGACTCTCCTTTGTGATTTCCCGATGTATGAATCAACAAAATGGGTGATCTCGCGAGACGTGTCCGCCTCCAAACAGATGGCTCAGATATCTTCGTTTATTTCGGGACTATCTCTATGGAGTGTCCTGACCTTTCTCCATCAGGACCTCTAAAATCCCGAAGTCTGAAATCCTGNCCTGTTTCGGGACTTTTCTCCTCTGCTTACAAGGGTTTAAACCTCATGCTTCTTCTAACAGATCCGACGACTATCGGCTGCCTAAGTCAGATCTGATGGTAGCTGTGCTCCCGCAGAGCATGTGCGTTCTTCGTAAACTTGGAGGAATTTTCCAAGTGTCCAAAGGATGCGATCTTTGCTCTTTCCCTTTGCGAACTCTTCAACTTTGAGTCTCACCCGTGTTCTTAACGACATTGTTCCTCCTGATCTCTTGGGATTCTAAACTCTCCCCTACCTCTGCGATCTTTGCAGCTATGACCTATGCACAAAGACACTTTTCCTCCTGAGCTTCTCCCTTCAAATCCTCAAGGGATTCTTTGACTTCTACACTCCTTGCAGAGTCTTTGCACTCACAAAGGTGCTATCTCTTCTGAGCTTTCCTGTAGCTTTGACCTCTAAGGAATTAACCCTTTTTTTCTTCTCCTTCAGATGTAGAATATGATGTCCTCTTGGCACTTCTTTGCTCAAGCAACTTCTTGCTGAGTCTGCAGGATGTTCAACAACCCTATGAAGATCCTTCTTTGGACTCTTCTTTGTCTCTGAATTCAAAGAGTTCTTTCCTGTGCTCTCTGTCTTCACACTAACTCAATTCCCTCCTAGCAAAGTGTCTAGAATCTTCAGTGATTCTGTTTATCTATGAACTCTCACTAGAGTTCCTCCTTAGCACCCTATGCATGTACTCAATGCCCTCCTGGAAAATCTCTATAGAATCCTTAGTGATTCTATCTTCCTCCTGAACTCAATAGAGTTCCTCTGTGCACTCTATGCACCTGCTCGATGCCCTCATGGCAGAGCTCTACAGAACTCCTAAGAGATTCTGTCTTCTACTATGTCCTCCTCTACACAACCTCACCTCCAAGGTATTCAAAAACCTTGTGAAGATCCTCCTCTAAGTCAATGATTTTAGTGGCTACGCCCTTCTAGCATGTCTTTGTCCAAATTCCACAGAATTGGAAGTGCACTCTATGCATTGGCCATCAGAACCCACAGTGTTCTGTCATGCCCTCTTGACATGAAGCCTCAAAGAACTCCAAACCTGAAATCAAAGAACCCAATAGATAGTAGAACCTATCTGTCCCTGCAAATGCATACCTAACATACATCTACAACATATCCTCAATACACACATGAATACATTCATCATACACAAATAACATGCAGGAAAAACTGCTCTGATTGTATTAATCTGAAAATGCCTCTTTACAATATGTTTGAGCTTAGACTGCAACAAAGTCTCGCTCTCCTTCCTTCTCTGCTCTCTACTTCTATGCACACTCATGCACTCACCAAAAAAAGACTCCCTTCTAAACAGATACAAAGATCTCTTTACATTAGGGGGCTCTTCGAGCTTTTCCCTCCAAAGCTACCTACCCTATTCAATTTACATCAAACTTACATTGAATGGGCTGTCTAGTCCAGATCGGATCTAGATCTTAGACTTACAACCATTAAGTCTATTTACATCTATGCTTGTGAAAAGGCATGGTTTTTTTGGCTCTAACAACCTTACAAACATTAAATGTGCTTGATTCAAATTCAAAATTTGAATATGAGATGGCTGCGCCTCTCTTCCTCATTGAATGCGTGTGTTGAGTGGGTTGGTCGGCTGGCACATGGTTGGCGTGGAGAGATTCTCTTGCATCATACTCCTCAAATGTAAAATTCATGAGCTCCTACTCATGAGCTTCCCATCTCAGCTATTGAAATCCTCCTGGATTTGAAACAATTCTTGGGAGTTGTTCATCTACTCCACTTCCCTGCTGCTGTTGTTGCTACTTTCACTTTCCTTCTGCTCAACCTTTCCTTGCTGGTAGTCTCTGCTGATCTCAACATCAACCTCCTGATGTCTTCTATCATTTCGTCCAGATGATGTAGTGGCTAGTTCTATCCATGCAGTCTCCTCAGCTGCATTTTCCCTTCATCTGCTTCCAACTTGATCTGTTGGATGTGCAAGCCCTGCACTATCACCCTTCTCTCTAGGGCTTCAATATTTTCACACAGATCAACAAATCTCATACTGTCTACCTCTTCTTCTTCTACTTCTGCAAGCTTCAATGCTGCAGTCTTTTCAACTTCCTGGCTGAAAATATTTATCCACTCCTCGGAATGCTCATCCTCCTCTTCTGCTTGGGAAGCTTCTAACATCTGCTCCAACTTTTCCTTGACAGTCACAACTGGTTGTCCTTCTCTTACTATTGTTTCTTTGCTGGCACCACAAACTTTTGCCTCCCTTGGGTGATGTGGCAAGAATATTTAAATTCCTCCAATTATCAAAAGATTCCTTCGATCCTCCTCCTGGATGGTGCAAGTTTTTAACTTGTCATCATCTTCATTCACATGATCTACAAAACCACATGAATTATACTTACCAACATCCCTTGCTGATATGAACTCACCTCCGAGTTCATGAGACTTTCACATAGCCTCATTTCAGTTCCAATGCCCACCTGGAAAATTGGGATTTTCCTGCTACCCTCCTGGCAGTCTTTGAGACCTTCAACTGATCTCAGTTCATCCTCATCAATGAGATTTCTCCCAGTCTCTGGTTCACATACCTGAACCATTTCTTCTTCTGGGTTGTTGAGGTTTTCAGCATGCCTTAAACATCCCTTTAACAACCTTTGTTGTCTTATGGCCTTCAACTCCTTGACTGACCATTTTATCTTTTCTTTCTTCATGGGCCATTCATATACCCAATGCGAATTTGCTTTCTATTGCACTTTTAGTTCAAGCTCATCCATCCTTTCCCTGATCTCGGCAAGATCCTTATCCCATGCAGCGTTCTCCAGCTGCTGATGGATCTTCTTCCCATCATGTGCATGACCTTTAGTAGTCATTCTGCCCGCTGTCTATTTGTCCTCCTGAAAGATCTGCTACTGTCACTCTGCAACCCTGAATGCTTCTAGCGTCCCCTATACAGTCGACCAATTTGTCTTCCTGACTGTTGCATTCCTGTGAACAATCATCACAGAGTTCCAACACTCTGTCTTCCCCTGCCTATCTTTGCAAGCTGCCTCTGATACCAAACTTGCGTATATCAGAGTGTTTTCCTTCTTTCTCTCTCTGCCTGAAATATACAAACAGAGTCAAGATCTGATACCACTTTGACGCAGACCCCCAGCCCTAAGGCTGAGATCTTCTCAACGGATCATTCAAAAACCTTCCCGAACCAAAGTGGCTCTTTTGATTCCCTGTTGGAATCTTCAATCTTTAATCCATAGGTCCTTTGTGAAAATCCACCTGGACAAGCATGCAACTGGCGTGAGCTCCCACCTACACACAGCCTCAACACGACTGTGACCTTTTTCCCGAAATGGAAATTTCGGGTTTCGGGACTCCCTTTGTGTTGATGTCAAGAGTCCTTCGTTCTTCAATCTCCCGATCTCTGAAATGTCGATTTTTCGAAACGACTTTACTCGGTGTTAGCCCCCTGGGATATACCCTTAGTCCATATGACCTCCCCTCATATGACCGTAGCCTTTTTTGGGGTTCATTGATGCAACGCGCCTGGTGTTCTGCCCTCAAGATTTCTGAAAAACCAATTTCTGAAAAATCGAAACACTTTGTTTCCCAGATTTCTCCTCCCTTCACAATTTCAGGTTTTCTAACACTGAAATGCTTGGCTCTCTTGGTCTTCAGGATTCCCAAAATACCGAATTTTGGTATCCCAAAATACCTCCCCCTAGTTCTTCACTTTTCAGAATTTTGGAGTTTCAATCCCTGAAAACCTCTGAACCCTTGTCTTCAGAACTCTCGAAGTTCCAAACTCCGATACGCCAAAATGACGCCTTCCTCTAAATTCTTTTGGACTTTCGCTTTTCGGGTTATCCTGTTGCAAGGCTTCCTTCCTGGTCCCTGCTCTCTTGCTCTTCAGGTATTCGAAATGCCGAGGTGACAATATGACCCTTTTTCACTTCTAGCCGAGATCAACGGTCATGATCCACTCCTCGAATCAATGGCCCTGATCATTTCAGAGTTTTTGTCCACAAGACCCTGGATCCTATGTACTCTAGATCTCTGAAATCCTAGTACACGATATACCAAAATGCTCCTGGCAATACTCTTCTGAACGTTTTTGGGACTTTGCGTTTCGGAATTTCGTGAATCTCGTTGCACTAAGCCCTCGCTGACCTCTGATACTTCCGGTACCTGAACTACCGAAGTACCCTCCTACTGCTACGTTTCCTCTCCCTGGATGCTTCCGATCCTCTTTCGGATTTCGGGACTCCACGATCCCTGTGGCACAATTCCTCTATCTTCTCGAATCCCCGGTGCCCGAAAACCCGGTGGACTCCCTGATCTCTACCATGTGTCCTCCTATGAAGAGACGGTCCAGATCATTTTTGGGACTTCACCGTTGACGAAGTCAAAAGACTCCCCTTTGTGATTTCCCGATGTCCGAATCCCCGAAATGGGTGATCTCACGACACGTGTCCGCCTCTAAACGGACGACTTGGATCTCTTCGCTTATTTCAGGACTATCGCTATGGAGTGTCTCGACCTTTCTCCATCAGGACCTCCAAAATCCTGAAGTCCGAAATCCCGATATCCACGCCTGTTTCGGGACATTTCTCCTCTGCTCACAAGGGTTTAAACCTCTTGCTTCTTCTGACAGATCTGACGGCTATCAGATACTTGATTCAGATATGATGGTAGTTGTGCTCCCCCAGAGAATGCACGTTCTTTCTGAACTTGGAGGAATTCTCCAAGTGTCCAAAGGCCTCGATCTTTGCTCTTTCCCTCTGCAAACTCTTCAACTTTGAGTCTCTCCCGCGTTCTTAACGACGTTGTTCCTCCTGAGCTCTTGGGGATCTAAACTCTCCCCTGCCTCTGTGATATTTGCATCTATAACCTATGCACAAAGGCACTTTTCCTCCTGAGCTTCTCCCTTCAAATCCTCAAGGGATTCTTTGACTTCTACACTCCTTGTAGAGTCTTTACACTCACAAAGGTGCTATCTCTTATGAGCTTTCCTGTAGCTTCAACCTCTAAGGAATTAACCCTTTTTTCTTCTCCTTCAGATGGAGAATCTAATGTCCTCCTGGCACTTCTTTGCTCAAGCAACTTCTTGTTGAGTCTGCAGGGTGTTCAACAACCCTGTGAATATCCTTCTTTGGAATCTTCTTTGTCTCTGAACTCAAAGAGTTCTTTCCCGTGCTCTCTGTCTGCACACTAACTCAATGCCCTCCTGACAGAGTGTCCAGAATCTTCAATGATTTGGTTTCTCTATGAACTCTCACCAAAGTTTCTCCTCAGCACCCTGTGCTTGTACTCAATGCCCTCCTGGTAGAGCTGCATAGAATCCTTAGTGATTCTATCTTCCTCCTGAACTCAATAGAGTTCCTCTATGCACTCTATGCACCTGCTCGATGCCCTCTTGGAAGAACTCTACAGAACTCCTCAGAGATTCTGTCTTCTACTATGTACTCCTCTACACAACCTCACCTCCAAGGTATTCAACAACCTTGTGAAGATCCTCCTCTAAGTCAATGATTTCAGTGGGTATGCCCTTGTAGCACGTCTTTGTCCAAATTCTGCAGAATTGGAAGTGCACTCTATGCACTGGCCATAAGAAGTTGCAGTGTTCTGTCATGCCCTCTTGACATGAAGCCTCAAAGAACTCCAAACCTGAAATCAAAGAACCCAATAGATAGTAGAACCTATCTATCCCTGCAAATGCATACCTAACATACATCTACAATATATCCTCAATACACACATGAAGACATTCATAATACACAAATAACATGCAGGAAAAACTGCTCTGATTGTATTAATATGAAAATGCCTCTTTACAATATGTTTGAGCTTGGACTGCAATAGAGTCTTGCTCTCCTTCTTTCTTTTCTCTCTACTTCTATGCACACTCATGCACTCACAAAAAAAAACTCCCTTCTAAACAGATACAAAGTTCTCTTTACATGAGGGGTCTCTTCGAGCTCTTCCCTCCAAAGCTACCTACCCTATTCAATTTACAACAAACTTACATTGAATGGGTTGTCTAGTCCATATCGTATCTAGATCTTAGCCTTACAACCATTAAGGCTATTTACATCTATGCCTACACAAAGGCGTGGCTGTTTTGGCCCTAACATCCTTACAAACATTAAATGTGCTTGATTCAAATTCAAAATTTGAATATGAGATGGTTGCGCCTCTCTTCCTCATTGAATGCGTGCGTTGAGTGGGTTGGACGGTTGGCACATGGTTGGCGTGGAGATATGCTCCTACATAAAGTTCTGTTCTCATCATTGTGGCTCTCCAAGATTCACCCTATGTATTATCCTTCGTTGGGGAAAACTATCATTCTAGAGGCCGTTTACCCAGCAATCTAGTCATCAAGGTCCATCTTGCTGGCAATTTTTTGTCGATATAACGTATCTTATGCAAAGGAAACAATTTTCAGAGCTCTAGCACGGTGAATGTCCCTTCTCTTCTTATATCCTACAACTGAGTGTAACTCCCCTAAAGTTTAAACGATTAATATTTCTTCGGGATAAATCTTTTCAGAAATCGGCTTGGATTATTCATGCATTTATATTTTTTCTTTTTTTTTGTCTCTTCGTTTTCAATATTCCTGAGGCTTACCAGCTATTCCCCTGGAATTTTAATTTAGGTTACAATATGTTCAAGGGTCATTCTCCTCCGTGATCCTTATGTGGTTATATGACGAAAACGGAGTTGGCCCAGATGAGATATCGTATGAAAACCGGTACCCTGTGGGTAACACTTCCTTATGTCTTACTCTATGAAGGTTGATTCTACCCAACGATATCATACTTAGACCTTTAATTGACCCATAAAATCCTACAGTGAATTCTTGCTTGTTAAAAATTTACCACTTCCATTTAAAATGACCGCGTATAGTTTTCCTAGAACCATTTCACGGCATACGAATTTGAATTAAAAGTTCCGTGTATACTTTACAAAGAACATTTTTTCTTTTGTTGAAAGAAAGTCAATCAATAGTTTTTCCTTTGTGTTGGTGGTACTGCAAGTGTATGACTCCCTCTCGGGT
This sequence comes from Picea sitchensis, assembly GCA_010110895.2. Taxonomy (NCBI): domain Eukaryota; kingdom Viridiplantae; phylum Streptophyta; class Pinopsida; order Pinales; family Pinaceae; genus Picea; species Picea sitchensis. The sequence goes on from SNQJ01S0117859.1 coordinate 24,853, forward strand.
ATGGTTATGACGTTCTCTGTTTTGACTGTCGAATTCATTCTTATTTTCTGTACATTTGATTATGGAAAGGATTTTTAAAACATATCCTGTTACAACTCAACTTATACCGTTTATGCATTACTGTCGTCTACTTCACTACATCTATTTCTCTTTATTTAATTTCCTTGGTTGTTGAAATTGTTCCCTTTATATTTCCTTTCTTTGTTTAAAGTGTAGGTATGATTCACTAATGGTGGGCCTTGTTGATGCGAGGTACCCATCAAGGATCCGTTGCACTCTCTCAACCCTTGGCTCGACCGTCTATATCGCTAGCAAGCGAAAAGGCAAGGAACCAGGACTGCGCATTGAAAAGATGAGTGTCTCCGGGAGGTGGTTTAAACTATTGGTTAAAGTTATCATCCTGTTGTTATTATCATTACTTTCCTTCTGCAACAGGTTAATAATCACAGAGTATTTTTCTTTGTAGGTCTTCAGTCTGCATGAGTTTTGGAAGTCCACCCGTAACATCGGTGAGAAAGGTAAATGGTTTATGAACCCATCATTTCTCAGGTTAAGCTATGCATCTTCTAGCACCATCCAAGGAGATCATGATTTGACTAGTTCTGTTATAACTAGTTATGTGTCTACTGTAACGTTTGTTGGGGTAAACCCCTAGGTCGTTTCTCCATTAATGGCATAACACCATTTCCTGTATAAGTATTGAGTCTGTAATTGAATAAATAGTTATGTTCACTTAGGAAATATACTTCTTTTCTTTAATTAATAGAAAGACAGTCCTAGTCGACTGTATTTGGAATGGAAGACTATGTCGAAGGAAATTCTATCTTTCAAATTTGAACAATGTATTTATTATTTATGCCCCTCGGCTCTATTCTGACCCATTGTCCTGATACGTTATAGAAAGGAAAGAGTTTTTCCATAGTTTAATAACATATTCATTGCTATCTTTGGTTTACTGTATTCGATTTTACGATGGATGAAGTACACTGGTTGTTGCTTTCACTAGCGTTATTCCAACTCCTATACATTTGATTTATAGTTACATATCTATCATAGAGTGTATTGACTTAGATATATACTAAGTTACTTCCTTCCTAAATTTGTGTTTGCAGAGAAAACTTACTTCCTATATATATAGACTAGTTTTCAATCTGTTCAGACCTAGATATTTTACCCCAGAAAATTTGAAGTACAGGAAATACCTCTGTTATAAAAGAAATCTAATTACAAAAAAAAATGTTACTCCCAGAATTTAATCACATAAGTTCATTCGACTGTTTTAGGAGGAACATCAATAGTCTCTAACTTTCGAATAGATTCTAATTCAATCATAAAGAGATGCTCAGGAGTTGATTTATAACTATTCTATCAAAAGTTTGACTTCGCACATGTGTATAATCAAACAGTTTTCGTTCAGGTTATTGTATCCATACAAACTTCAATGATTCTGCTACAACTATAATTAATTCATTCCACAGAGATAGAAATAATTCAATTTAGATGCAACAAGTATCTTCCATCCGATATACGATCATTAAAACAAAAAAATGGAAATCATTTCAACTCAGATTCAACAAAATATATTGCATTAGATATGAAATCATTTAGACAGAGAAGGAGTAGAGTAACACATTTGAAACATCTCGAGGGGAGACAAAGGGAACAACCGCGTTCCTCCCAACCATAGAATAGGGTAGCCAAATCACTTATCCAGTTCACCCCCTAGCCTGACCATGAGTCCATGAGGGCTAACTCAGAAAATCCTCCTCAACAACGTCTTTTAAGTTTCAATAGACTCCTCTTGCCTCACACTCAATCAGTAGTGTTCATAACAACAAGAAAAAAGAGAACCATAGTCCCTTTTCCACTAGCATACTTGGCAATGTCCTGCCTCCTCTCATATGCTATTTATCAAAACCATCCCTTTTCCTAGAGGTCTTTTCCCTCTCTTGGGAATTTTCGCAGCTTTCTCAATCCTTGATTTTTAGGGGCTGCCAATGGACAAATCTCTAATTTTCCACTTGTAACAATCAGCCCAGAGGTAGTTCCAACATGTTCCCCACTCATGGAGTCATGGTCAGTTGATCTTAACATGGTTGTTCCATTTGTCCTCCTGTAATCAATATAAAATATTATGTTTTCATACAAGTGTCATAGTCAAATAGTTAGTTGGGTCAAATCAGATCTCTTCCCAACAGTCATAATAATCAATTACAATTATCAAATTCAAAATTTGAAATTGCCAAAAATGGCAAAAATTTTCCAAATTTGAATTTACTAAAGACAGAATAATTTCCAACAAATTTTAAATTTCAAAGATACTTTATTTTTGGGGATGTCACAATATTTTATATCATTATCAGTTCTAGTATCTTCTCCTTATATATGTTGTTGCATCTACTCTTCCCACATCAACACGGGTCCCATCTCAGTGTGAGGTTCAATTGTAGCACCCAGTCAAACTTCGTGTCTCCTGTTTTGGTTGAAAAATTAGAATAAATTACAAATTGCAGGTCGTTATTATTATTACGATTGAAAATGGCATGGCAATGTATGTTTTTATACTCGTCCACTTCAATGCCAATTTATACGTTAAATTCAAAGAAAGTTTAGTGATGTTAATGTACATAATTTGCAGAGGAGTGGAATGTGTATCATGCGGAGGCAGAGAAAAACATCATATATTACTCGAACGATGAGGTAGACGGTGACGAAGAGGTAAACGGTGACGAGTGTAGCTCAAATGAGAAGGAAGACGTACACAATAAAAAAA
>SNQJ01S0117860.1:2049-27625 GCA_010110895.2 Picea sitchensis
CTCTTGTCAACACGTGTCCCCCACTCAGTCTCTCTCCTCATCTGTCAAATCTCCCGCTCTCTCTCCACCTCTTTCTCCCTCACACCTGTCCTCCACTCATTGTCCTCCCAACCTATCACCATCCCGTCTTTTCATTCCATCATATCATCGTCCGACATATGTCCCATTCGTAGTCCCTATCATCGCCACCTATGATGGTTGTCCCAACCTCTTTCAACCACCAGATTTCGCCTTTTTTCTCCATGTCACCTTCCCGTGCCACATCGCCTTTGCACCCTTACACCTCAGCTCCCACATTTTGTCACCCATGCTTTCCCAGTCACCATTATACCATTGTGTCTTTCTGCATGACCGCCCATCGCCTGGTCGAGTCGTCATTAGCTCCACCTTTGCCCACCTTCTTGTCTTCCCCACAAGCATCCAACAACACACATACGACGAAGGAGAGTCCACCACGTATTCCAAGTGTAGGCGTTGACCTTTCCCACTTAGATCTTGATGAAACAGTTAATGAAAACCAGAAAGATGGTTGAGACATCATATCATTCCATAAATAGAAGGCCAAAAAGGGACGAGTTGCAGAAGCAAGCTGTCAGTCCAGTCTGATAGAGATACTATCCGACAGAAGATTGCATGGACAATCTGATCAACGTCTACATGTGCAGCCTGGCAGAGAAGTTCATCAACGCAAAGCCTTGAATGCGTGACATGATCACGTCTCAGGTATTTGGAGCCATCTCTGAGTATATGTAGGCATTTTTTCCATTTTGTTTAAGGTCGATGGTAGAGCTAAGCTCCCGATTGTAAAGTTTTAATGAAGCCTCTAGTTCTCTAGTTATGTGTTTCCATTTGAGACTTCTTGTTTAATGGTAGTCAACTTTCTTCTCATCTCTATTACTTCTGATAATGAAGACTCGGGCATGGAGGATCCAGTCGAGTTGTTGTAACTGTATTGTGATGTATGTTTTATTGTAGTATTGTTATAGCATTTTCAACTTCTTGAAGTTTTGGATCCAAGAGGATCTTGTATTCAAAGCTTTTCCTCCTTAGGTTGTTGGAAGACAGGATGTCCATGGTAAAACTTTACATTTTCTCCTCAAGTTATTCCTTCTGCTCACCCTTACTTCAACCTATTGTCTAAAGTTAGATCAAGACCTCATCTGCCTGTGCATGCCAACCTAGTTTTTTGAGTTAAAGCGATATCATCCCGAGTTTTCATCCATTAGACCCCCCTTGAATTGATTCATGTGACATAAAAATTGATGGGTACTGGGCTTACCTTTGCTGCAATCCAGAGGTGACTTCTAGTGCTAACATTTTTGGCACCGCTGTCAGGGAAGAATTGAAGATTTTCCCTGGGATTGAATGACAAATCTTACTGATTCTGAAGGTGCATCAAAACTTAGTACAATGAAGATTTCAATTGTGCACCTGGTGAATCCACTATTATGACTCCACTGTTTCAATTGTGGCTTCCAGAGGTAGACACACGAGGTCTACTCCACAGATGCCTCTAGAAACACCTGAAGCTGACCCAAATAAAATTATCAGAAGATGAAAGATCCTCCAGGAAGGTACTTCAGCTGCCAAACTAGGTATTTCTGATGATTTTCACCATCCTTCTATAGAATCTGCAATACTTTCTTCTCATTCTCCTATTATACCATCTACTGGAGTTCCCAAATTTTAAAGTTTGGGAGTGTTCATGTTGATTTATACCCTCCTGGTCTGGGATTGAAGGGAGGAATCCTTGTCACTCCTATCTCCCCTAAAGTTGTGTCGTGGTTTAAACCCAGGACCTCAGGAGATTTTTGCACTCCGGGTTTTTCCACTCCTTCCCCTGTTAGAGTCGTTGCATTTATATAAATCCAAACCTCTTCTCTCTTGAGCCCTATGACCTTTTCCCCCAACAATCAGTTGGTTCCCTTTTCTTCTAGAAGAACAGTTCCACTCTCTCCGATCTGAAATCCATCTCCTTCTGGTTCCCCTCCAACTATCATCACTATGGCAGGTGTCAACCTCTCGAGGAAAGGAATGGATTCCATAGTGGCTGCAAGGTATGCCCCTCTAGTCTTACCTTATCCCATGAATGCTCTCCCTACTAGAGATTACCTAAAATACATGCCCAAATTCATAGGAGAAGAAGATATAATTGTTGAAGAACACCTTGTTTCCTTCTACAGTTATGCAGACAATCTAAATATTGAAAACGAGGATGTGTGGATGAGAGTCTTTGTCCAGAGCCTTGATGGTGAAGTTAGGAAATGGTTTAGGGGATTGACCCCTGGATCTATTGTTGGGATTGAAGCTTTAGACAATGTCTTCTTGATACAATGCAGGGATAAAAAATAATTTATGTATTATATCATATAGTTTGGGTCCCTAAAGAGAAAAGAGGGGGAATATGTCTCTGACCTCTCCAAGATATTCAACAAAATGTACAATAAGATCCCTGCTGAGATAAAGCCTACTGAAGCCTCTGCCAAAATCACTTATGCTAGTGCTTTTGACCCTGATTTCTTGCCTCATGTTGAGAGAGAGAAGAGCTACTTAGAAGTAGATTCCAAGATGCAGCCTTAGAAGTAGAGTCCAACGTATTGGCAGTTGACATACTTAGGAACAAGGATGATAGAGACAGAGGAAGGGAGAGATCTAAAGCTTTGACCTCTGGTTCCTCTACGTCCCACCCTCAAGTAGATGAATTAACCAAGCTAGTAAAATATCTTTCTACAGAGATGGAGAAGATTGAATTTGAAGGGAAGCGGAGTTATAAGAGTGCCCAAAATGCTGAGAATAGAGAAAATTTTAGAAGACCTAATATTGCCCCTTAGATACTCCCAAGAGAGCCTCGTAACAGAGAGAGGGATGATCAGAAAATCCAGACCCCTCTCCAAAATAACCTTGTTGTTGATGAGGAAGGAGAGGAAGAAGAGCTTGAACCTGGGATCCATTTCCTTGGAGGCACCTCCTCATTTCCCCATTTAACCCAATCTGGATACGAGGAGTCCCTCACGGACGACCAAATAAATGAGTTGAGTAGAGGAGAAAAGGACAATAGTAGTCCAAATAAATATAACCTTAGGTCTAATAAGAAATAAAGGAATTTTGACATCCCTAATCATCCTTCCAAAGCAAAGAAGCCTGCTAAAGACGTAGCGAATGATGGCAAGGAAAAGAAAACGTAGAACCCCTCACCAATAGCCAAAGGTCATATCCCATAAGTGAGGGAAGTTCAGAATCCCCCCTCCTATTTTAGCTTTGAGCATGAGATTCAAAATATTAGGATCCCTGTACCCCTTTTGGAGCTAGTCAAGCATGAAGATTTCAAAAAATCCCTCTCTAAACTGTTACAGTCCGAGCCTGCATCTTACTCCTCAAACTCAATAAATCTTTAGGATGAAAAGCCAGCAGTCATCTTAGGTACCATGATAGAATATAGAGATGATTCATCCCCTCGCTTCTATACATCTCTGAACATACATGACAAGTTGCTACATAACTATTTGATGGAATCAGGGACTTCTCATAATCTCATGCCCAAATCTGTCATGGATGAACTTGGATTATAAATCACAATGACTTACCATGACTTGTATTCTTTTGATTCTAGGAAAGTGAAGTGTCTTGGGGTCATCAAAGATCTAGTCATGACCTTGTTTCAGTTTCCCATGAAAAGTGTGTTCATGGATATCGTGGTGGCTGATGTTCCCCCCAAGTTTGGCATGATTTTGTCAAGATCTTGGATAAAAGGACTTGGGGGAACCTTGCATATGGACCTCACATATGATACCATTCTTGTGTTCGAAGGGGAGCATAGAAGACTGTACAAAGAAGCTTAGTTTGGCTACATTATCAATGATGAATATGACCCCACCAACCATCCTATTTTTTCCCTTGATACTAATCTGGGATCCAACTTATTGCAGCTCACTGACACTCCTGAACCCCCTCTTGAAATTAGAAAGTAGTCCCTTTCTCTATGTGAAGATTCTCCTCTGATTACCTCTATTTGGAAAATGTTCTTTGATGGAGCCTCTTTTAGAGAAGGTGTTGGTGCTGGAGTAGTCATTGTTTCACCTATTGAAGAGATCATATCTCCATCCTAAAAGTTAGAATTTGAAACTACCAATAATGTAGCAGAATATGAAGATCTTGTTTTGGGATTGAGGGTTGCAAAAGGCACGGGGAATCGGAGGGATGATTTTAGGGGATAAATTTCTCTTATGGGCTAATTTTCCATGGTTTTTCCAAAGACGAGATTCTCTATTTTAAAAATGATTCACCCTAATTCTATAGGATACAATTATTTCACCTTAAAAATTGCCAAAATTTTATAAAAACTATATAAAATACTTAGAAATTTGAATATTTTTACAAAAATATTGCCAAACATTTATAGTTGACATATGAAGGATTAGTAATATTCGCTAAGGTTTCAACATTTTAAAATAAATTTTCATCCTTAAAATCATCCTTGATGAGGATTAAAGAGATATCAGTGTTTAGGGATACCGAGTTAATTGTCCATCAGATCAGAAATATTTATCAAGACAAGAACCCTCAGCTTAGAAGTTACAGAAATGAAGTCTGGGGTCTTGTTGAATGTTTTTTCTTAGCTTTCAACATTTCATTTATTCCAAGGGAAGAGAATGCCATGGATGATTCTCTAGTTGTCTTAGCAAGTAATTTCAGAGTTCCCTTGCCACCTAAGCTCAAGTATGATGTAGAAGTGAAATTCAAACCCTCTATACCTGACAATGTTAAACATTGGAAAGTGTTTGAGGATGATCTTGAGATCAAAATATTCCTGGACACTGTTGATGAGTTTTCTGCATTACTCATTGATCAAGATCCCGATTCTGAAATAAATCCTCATGTTGATATTTTTCTGAACAAAATCGCTAATCGTCATATTGTCCATTTTCCAACAATCATATCCCAAAGGAACTGGTCCCTTTGGAAAGGATTTTTGACAGGAATGATGTAGCAGTGAAGGGTAATGGTGAAACTAAGGATGTTGATGTAGCTGAGTGCAATATTGGTACAGAGGAGGATCCAAAATTTGTCAAGTTGTCAAGTAGCCTGCCAAGGGAACAAAGGGCTGAGTACACTGAGCTATTAATATAATTCGCTAGTGTTTTTGCCTGGACCTATGAAGAACTCATAACATACGACATAGGTTTCATTGAGCATAAGATCCCATTGATAGAGGAGGAAAAACCATTTAGGATGAAATTAAGACAAAAAAATCCTATGCTGCTGCCTATTATGGAAAGGGAAGTAAAGAAGTTGTTGGATGCCCAAATCATTGTCCCTTTGAGATTTTCTGATTGAGTGGACAACTTGGTCCTTGTAAGGAATAAGAATGGAGAAATCAGACGGTGTGTCGATTTCAGTAACTTGAACAGAAGCTCTAAGAAGGACAATTACCCTTTGCCAAATATCGAATACATATTGCAGAGGGTGACATGTGCATCTAGGATTTCCATGATTGATGGATTCTCCAGTTATAATTAGATCTTCATCCTGCCTGAAGATAGAGAAAATACAACCTTCACCACCCCTAGGGGTACATTCATGTATGCTAAGATGCCTTTTGGATTGATGAACACATGGGATACCTTTAAGCGAGCTATGGATATCGCTTTCATTGGAGAAAGGGATAAATTTGTAGTCATCTACCTGAATGACATAATAGTTTTTTCTATGTCTGATAAAGAACACTCTCAACATCTGAGAAGGATCTTCTCAAAATGCAGAAAATTTGGTCTCTCACTCATTCCCAAAAAGTCTTTATTTGCCATGCAGGAGGGAAAATTGTTGGGACACATAGTATCAATAGAGGGGGTCCAGATTGATTCAAGCAGGGTACAAGCTATTCAAACCTTGTCACTTCCCAGAACCAAGAAGGAAGTCCAGTCTTTATTGGGAAAAATTAATTTCTTATGAAGGTTTGTTTCAAATTTTGTTGAATTAGTAAAGCATATCACAACCATGCTCAGGAAGGGAAATGAAGTAAAATGGGTTGCTGAGTCCAGAGATTCCTTCAACCAAATCAAGAAGGAATTGATTGAGGCACCTGTGTTAATCAGTCCCAATTATTCCAAGGATTTTCTTATTTTTTTCAATTGCCTCTTTTGATACAGTAACAATTGTTTTATTGCAAAAGAATGTTGAAGGGATGGAGCAACCTATTTCCTTTTTCAGCAGAGCACCGAGGGACACAGAGATCAAATATGACATCATGGAGAAGCACGCCTATGCTTTGGTGAAGGCTCTCAAAGATTTCAGAGTCTATGTTCTTCATTCAAAGGTCATTTCATATGTTCCTTCAGCTTTTGTGAAGGACATTCTCATTTATCCTGACATAGATGGAAGAAGGAGCAAGTAGATTGCCAAAATCCTTGAATTTGAGCTGGAAATAAAGCCCACCAAACCAGTTAAAGGCCAGGGTTTAGCCAGCTCTTGGCTGAATCTAATTGTGAAGATTTGGTGTTAACTCCATCAACACTTTCTCAGAAAATCAACAAGTTGAGTTGTCTCATACATACCCACAATTCGACCCTCCATTGGCATAATGCATCTGTTACAAAGATATTATATTTTTTCTGCAAAATTTACGACCTCCTGATGGAATGGGGAAAAGAAGGACAAGAGCTCTAAATCTCAAATCAATAAGATATTTCCTTATTGATCAAGTCTTATACTGGAAAGACCCTCTGGGAGTACTTTTGAGAAGTTTAGATCCACTTGAGGCCCAAAAGATTATGTTTGATTTTCATGATAGTTTGTGTGGGGGACATATTTTTTGGAGAACTATAGCCTATAAAATTCTTGGGGCTGGGTATTTCTGGCCTACACTATTCATTGATGTCTCTAAAAAAATTAGGACTTGTTTTAAATGTAAAAAATTCTCTGGAAAGCATCAACTCAATTATTTTCCATTGAAGCTAGTGGTAGCTCCAGGACCCTTTCAATAGTGGGGCCTAGATTTTATTGGGAAAATTCATCCTGATACAAGTGGAAAACACAGGTGGATCTTGATTGCCACTGACTAGTTTACCAAATGGATAGAATCTATCCCCACAAGGAGTGCTTCTCGCAAAGTAATCATTGGTTTTCTTGAAGATATTATGGCAAGGTTTGGTTGTCCGAACAAAATCATCACTAACAATGCTGCATCCTTCAAGACCGATCCATCGATCAAGTTTTGTGAGCAGTTCATAACTGCATTGATTTACTCTACCCCCTATTACCCCCAAGGGAATGGATTGGCAGAGTCCTCTAACAAGAGCCTTATAAATATGATCAAAATACTACTAGAGGAAAAAAAGAAATCATGGGATTCAAAGCTCAAATTTTCTCTGTGGGTTGATAGAGTGACAACAAAGAGGTCTCTTGGTGTCTCTCCTTTTCATCTTGTATTTCGAATGGAGACCATCGGTCCTTCTCAGCTTTCCCTGCCTGTGGAAAAATTCTTTCAGGACTACCAAGGAGAGCTTGATGATATGATAAAAAGAATACAACAGATGGTAGAAGTGCAACAAACTAGAGATAAACTGATGGACAAAGCACCTGAACATCAACAAAGGATTAAGCAAGACTTTGACATGAACGTAAGAAAAGAGGATTTCCGGTTGGGAGATCTAGTACCGAAATGGTATGCACCCAAATAGGACAATGGAAAGCATGGTAAATTTGAATCCCTCTGAATTGGACCCTTCAAAGTTTCTAAGTTATTTCCAAATAATACTTACAAGTTGTAGAATTTGGAGGGATATGCAGTTTTTGGTAGCCCTGTTAATGGGCATTTTCTGAATATGTTTTTTATTTGAGCCAAGAGTGGCTCCTTCATGTCATTGTAAATATCATTTTTCTTTATGTTTTAGTAGTTGACTCCACAACCCAACTAAGGCACTGAAACTGTAAAATAGTTCTTAGAGCCTCACAGGGAGAACTCTATCCCCCATGGAGCCTAATGTTAGCACAATGTTGTAAAAGGGGTGGTTTTACCTTAGGTAAGGACACCATGGTAAAGTTGTGCACAAAAGGGGGATAAAAACAACCACTTTTTACCTTTTATCCTAAGTTTTGGGCCCAAGCACGTTGTGCTATGAGGAACGTAGATCTGGGTGGTCAGGATCTACATGCTCAGATCTACGATGCACAATCCTAGTCATACCCCCCCTACATGCTCGTGATCTAATGCATGCAATAATCCCAGTCATACCCCCTACTTCCATAATTCTACCTTGACCTGGGGTGGTATGAGCAGGGAGCCGCATGGGCCCCACACCGACGTGGCACCCCCTCTACCGAAGGCCTCGGACTTCCCCACCGCTTCTCAATACCTCTTACAACCTAACCCCTTCCGCCGGTGAAAGTCGCCATACCACCTTCCTCTCTTTGTCAACACCTCGGCCCCCACCAAAGCCTCCGGCTTGTCGACATTTCAAATATATAACATGCCAACCTACCCCCTTTCCGAGAAAGTCGCTTACCACCTTCCTCTCTTGTCAACACCTGTCCCCCGCTCAGTCTCTCTCCTCGTTTGTCAGATATCCCAATCTCTCTCCACCTCTCGATCCCTCACACCTGTCCTCCACTCATAATTCTCCCAACCTATCACCATCCCGCCTTCGCATTTCATCTTCTCACTGCCCAACATATGTCCCACTCATACTCCTTGTCATCTCCACCTATGCTGGTTGTCCCCACCTCTTTCAGCCACCAAATCTCCCCTTCTTCCTCCATGCCACCTTCCCTTGCCACATCACCTCTGCACCTTTGCACCTCGGCGTCGACGTTCTGTCTCCCATGCTTTCCTAGTCACCATTTTGTCGTTGTGTCTTTCGGCATGACCTCCCATTGCCTGGTCGAGTCCTCGTCAGCTCCACCTTCACCCACCTTCCTATCTTCCGTGCAAGAATCCAACAAAGCACAAACGACGAAGGAGAGGCTACTATGTCTTCCAAGTGTAGGCGTTGACCTTGCCCAATTAGATCCAGATGAAACAATTAATGAAAACAAGGAAGGTGGTTGAGACATCGTCTCCTTCCATAAATAGAAGGCCAGAAAGGGAAGAGTTGCAGAAGCAAGATGTCAGTCCAGTCTGACAGAGATCATGTCTGATAGAATACTGCATGGATAGTCTGATCAATGTTTGCATGCATAGCTTGACAGAGAAGTTCATCAACGCAAATCCTTGAACGCATGACATGATCGCGTCTCAGGCGTTTGGAGCTAGTTCTGAGTATATGTAGGCATTTTTTCCATTTTGTTTAGGGTCGATGGTAGAGCTAAGCTCCCGATTGTAAAGTTTTAATGAAGCCTCTGGTTCTTTGGTTATGTGTTTCCATTTGATAGTTCTTGTGTAATGACAGTCAACTTTCTTTTCATCTCTATTGCTTCTAATATTGAAGACTCAAGCATGGAGGATGCAGTCGAGTTGTTATAATTGTATTGTGATGTATGTTTGATTGCAGAATTGTTATAGTGTTTTCAACTTCTTCAAGTTTTGGATCCAAGAGGATCTTGTATTCGAAGATTTTCCTCCTTAGGCTGTTGGAAGATAGGATGTCCATAGCAGACCTTTACATTTTCTCCTCAAGTTCTTCCTCCTGCTCACCCTTAATTCAACCTACTGTCTGAAGTTAGATCAAGACCTCATCTGCGTGTGTATGCTAGGCCGATTTTATGAGTTAAAGGGATATCATCCTGAGTTTTCATCCATTAGACCCCCCTGAAATTTATTCATTCTGACATAAACACTGATGGGTACTAGGCTTACCTCTGTCGCAATCCATACGTGACTTCTAGTGCTAACAATATGGATTGAAATTTGACATGGTTAGACTAGACACATGCATTGATAGTATGGGCAGGTTTCCAGACTCAAACTTGACTGGCGCAAACAATTCGACAATCAAACAACAAGCCTATAGAATAATTAATGGGAATGGAGCCAATGTTGATTTTGTTTTCAATTTGTGTTTATATGGACTAAAATTTCATGACATGTTAGGAAAACACACATGCATTGATGGTATGGGAGGGTTTATGTACTCAAACATGACTCAAGCAAAGAATTTTACAAGCAAATATTCTTTGGTTATTCTATCAAAACCAAAAAATAAGGCATGCTTGCTTATGTACTTGACCTTGATTATAAGTTACATGTGAATGGGGACAATGTTGATTTCTTTTCAATTTGTACTTGTATGGCCTAAAATTTGACATGATTAGACTAGATGCATGCAATGACAGTATGGGAGGGTTTCCAGACTCAAACATGACTCACACAAACAATTTCACAATCAAACAACAAGCATATAGAATAATTAATGTGAAGGGAGACAACGTCAATTTTTTGGGTGGCTTCACCTACTCATGTACTTGAAAATGACACATGTAAATCATGACATGTGAATGGGGCCAACCTTGAAATTTTTTCAATTTGTGCTTGTATGGATTGAAATTTGACATGGTTAGAATAGACGCATGCATTGACGGTATGGTAGGGTTTCTGGACTCAAACATGACTCACACAATAATTTCAGACTAAAAAAAAAATCCTATAGAATAATTATGTGAAGGGCGAGAAGGACAATTTTTTGGGTGGCATCACCTGCTCATGTACTTGAATCGAGAACATATAAATCATGACATGTGAATGGGGTCAACATTGAATTTTTTTCAATTTTTTCTTGTATTGAATGAAATTTGACATGGTTAGACTAGACACATGCATTGACGGTATGGGAGGGTTTCTAGACTCAAACATGAATCGCATAAGCAATTCAAGACTCAAACAAAAATCCTATAGAATACTTAATGTGAATGGGGCCAATGTTGAATTTTGTTTCAATTTGTGCTTGTATGGACTAAAAGTTGATGACATGTTAGGACAACACACATTCATTGACGGTTTGGGAGGGTTCCTAGACTCAGATATGACTCGAACAAAGAATTAGACAATCAAATATTCTTTTTTATCCTATCAAAACCAAAAAATAAGGCATGCCTACTTATTTACTTGACCCTACTTATAAGTGACATGTGAATGGGACCAACGTTGAAATGTTTTCAATTTGGGCTTGTATGAAGTGATATTTAACATGGTTAGACTAGATGCATGCAATGACAGTATGGGAGGGTTTCCAGAATCAAACATGACTCACACAAACAATTTCACAATCAAACAACAAGACTATAGAATAATTAATGTGAAGGGAGACAAGGCTAATTTTTTCGGTGGCATCACCCGCTCATGTACTTGAAGCTGACACATATAAATGACATGCGAATGGGGTCAATGTTGAATTGTTTTCAATTTTTTCTTGTATGGATTGAAATTTGACATGGTTAGATTAAACGCATGCATTGATGTTATGGGAGGGTTTTCAGACTCAAACATAGATGGAAGAAGGAGAAAGTAGGTTGCCAAAATCCTTGAATTTGAGCTGGAAATAAAAGCCACCAAGCTAGTTAAAGGCCAGGGTTTAGCCAAGCTATTGGCTGAATCTAATTGCGAAGATTTGGTGTTAAATCCATCAACACTTTCTTAGAAAATCAACAAGCTGAGTTGTCTCATACAGACCCACAATTCGACCCTCCATTGGCATAATGCATCTGTTAGAAAGATATTATATTTTTTCTGTAAAATTTACAACGTCCTGATGGAATGGGGAAAAGCATGACAAGAGCTCTAAATCTCAAATCAATAAGATATTTCCGTATTGATAAAGTCTTATACTGGAAAGACCCTCTGGGAGTACTTTTGAGAAGTTTAGATTCACTTGAGGCCCAAAAGATTATGTTTGATTTTCATGACAGTCTGTGTGTGGGACATATTTTTTGGAGAACTACAACCTATAAAATTCTTGGGGATGGGTATTTCTGGCCTACACTATTCACTGATGTCTCTAAAAAAATTAGGACTTGTTTTAAATGTAAAAAATTCTCTGGAAAGCATCAACTCAATTCTTTTCCATTGAAGCCAGTGGTATCTCCAGGACCCTTTCAGCAGTGGGGCCTAGATTTTATTTGGCAAATTCATCCTAGTTCAAGTGGAAAACACAGGTGGATCTTGATTGCCACTGACTAGTTTACCAAATGGATAGAATCTATCCACACAAGGAGTGCTTGTCGCAAAGTAATCATTGGTTTTCTTGAATATATTATGGCAAGGTTTGGTTGTCCGAACAAAATAATCACTAACAACGCCGCATCCTTCAAGGCCGAGCCATTGATCAAGTTTTGTGAGCAGTTCAAAATTGCATTGATTTACTCTACCCTCTATTACCCCCAAAGGGAATGGATTGGTAGAATCCTCTAACAAGATCCTTATAAATATTATCAAAATACTTCTAGAGGACAAAAAGAAATCATGGGATTCAAAGCTCAAATTTTCTCTATGGGTTGATAGAGTGACAATAAAGAGGTCTCTTGGTGTCTCTACTTTTCAGCTTGTATATGGAATGGAGGCCATCTTTCTTTATCATCTTTCCCTGCCTGTGGAAAAATTATTTCAGGACTACCAAGGAGAGCTTGATGATATGATCAAAAGAATACAACAGATGGTAGAAGTGCAACAAACTAGAGAGAAACTAATGGACAAAGAACATGAGCATCAATAGAGGATTAAGTAGGACATTGATAGGAACGTAAGAACAAAGGATTTCCAGCTGGGAGATCTAGTAACCAAATGGTATGCACCCAAATAGGACAAGGGAAAGCATGGTAAATTTGAATCCCTCTGAATTGGACCCTTCAAAGTTTCTAAGGTATTTCCAAATAATACTTACAGGTTGTAGAATTTGGAGGGATCTGCAGTTTTTGGTAGCCTTGTTAATGGGCATTTTCTAAATACATTTTTTATTTGAGCCAAGAGTGGCTCCTTCATGTCATTGTAAATATCATTTTTCTTTATGTTTTAGTAGTTGACTCCACAACCCAACTAAGGCACTGAAACTGTAAAATAGTTCTTAGAGCCTCACAGGGAGGACTCTATCCCCCATGGAGCCTAATGTTAGCAAAATGTTGTAAAAGGGGTGTTTTTACCTTAGGTAAGGAGAGTATGGTAAAGTTGTGCACAAAAGGGGGATAAAAAAAACCACTTTTTACCTTTTATCCTAAGTTTTGGGCCCAGGAACGTTGTGCTAAGAGGAACGTAGATCTAGGCGGTCGAGATCTGTGCGCTCAGATCTACGATGCACAATCCTAGTCATACCCCTCGATAATTCTACCTTTAACAAGGGGGGGTACGAGCAGGTGGATTTCTGGCATATGCCCTGCATTGATGTGGCGCACCCTCACGATGGTCAGACCCCCCCTGCTCAATGCCTCTTACTACCTACCCCCTTTCCGAGAAATTTGCTTACCACCTCCGCTTACCACCTTCCTCTCTCTTCAACACCTATCCCCCACTCAGTCTCTCTCCTCGTCTATCACATATCCCTCTCTCTCTCCACCTCTTGATCCCTCACACCTGTCCTCCAGTCATCATTCTCCCGACCTATCACCATCCCACCTTCGCATTTCATCCTCTCACCGACCAACATATGTCCCACTCATACTCCCTGTCATCTCCACCTATGCTGGTTGTCCCCACCTCTTTCACCCACCAAATCTCCCCTTCTGCCTCCATGTCACCTTCCCTTGCCACATCACCTCTGCACCTTTACACATCAATGAGGACGTTCTATCTCCCATGCTTTCCTAGTCACCATTTTGGCGTTGTGTCTTTCCTCATGACCTGCCATTGCCTGGTCGAGTCCTCGTCAGCTCCACCTTCACCCACCTTCCTGTCTTCCCTGCAAGAATCCAACAAAGCACAAACGATGAAGGAGAGGCTACTATTTCTTCCAAGTGCAGGTGTTGACCCTGCCCAATCAGATCTCGATGAAACAGTTACTGAAAACCAGGAAGGTGGTTGAGACATTGTCTTCTTCCATAAATAGAAGGCCAGAAAGGGATGAGTTGCAGAAGCAAGATGTCAGTCCAGTCTGACAAAGATTGAGTCTGAAAAAGATTGAGTCTGACAGAGATCGCGTTTGATAGACTACTGCATGGATAGTCTGATCAACATCTGCGTGCATAGCCTGACAGAGAAGTTCATCAACGCAAAGCCTTGAACGCATGACATGATCGTGTCTCAAGCATTTGGAGCCAGCTCTGAGTATATGTAGGCATTTTTGCCATTTTTTTTAGGGTCGATGGTAGAGCTAAGCTCCCGATTGTAAAGTTTTAATGAAGCCTTTGGTTCTTTGGTTATGTGTTTCCATTTGATAGTTCTTATATAATGACAGTCAACTTTCTTTTCATCTCTATTGCTTCTGATATTGAAGACTCAGGCATGGAGGATGCAATCAAGTTGTTATAATTGTATTGTGATGTATGTTTGATTGCAGAATTGTTATAGTGTTTTCAACTTCTTCAAGTTTTGGATCCAAGAGGATCTTGTATTCGAAGATTTTCCTCCTTAGGCTATTGGAAGATAGGATGTCCATGGCAGACCTTTACATTTTCTCCTCAAGTTCTTCCTCCTACTCACCCTTAATTCAACCTACTGTTTGAAGTTATATCAAGACTTCATCTGCGTGTGAATGACAGCCCGATTTTTTGAGTTAAAGGGATATCAGCCTGAGTTTTCATCCATTAGACCCCCCTTAAATTTATTCATTCTAACATAAAAACTGATGGGTACTAGGCTTACCTCTGCCACAATCCATACGTGACTTCTAGTGCTAACAATATGGACTGAAATTTGACATGGTTAGACTAGACACGTGCATTGACAGTATGGGAGGGTTTCTAGACTCAAACCTGACTGGCATAAACAATTCGACAATCAAACAACAATCCTATAGAATAATTAATGTGAATGGGGCCAATGTTGATTTTTTTTTCAATTTGTGTTTATATGGACTGAAATTTCATGACATGTTAGGAAAAGACACATGCATTGATGGTATGGGAGGGTTTATGTACTCAAACATGACTCAAACATGACTCAAATAAAGAATTTTACAATCAAATACTCTTTGGTTATTCTATCAAAACCCAAAAATAAGGCATGCCTGCTTATGTACTTGACCTTGATTAAAAGATACATGTGAATGGGGACACCATTGATTTTTTTTCAATTCGTACTTGTATGGCCTAAAATTTGACATGATTAGACTAGATGCATGCAATGACAGTATGGGAGGGTTTCCAGACTCAAAAATGACTCACACAAGCAATTTCACAATCAAACAACAAGCCTATAGAATAATTAATGTGGAGGAATACAAGGCCAATTTTTTGGGTGGCATCACCTGCTCATGTACTTGAAACTAACACATGTAAATCATGACATGTGAATGGGGCCAACATTGAAATTTTTCCAATTTCTACTTGTACGGATTTAAATTTGAAATGGTTAGAATAAACACATGCATTGACGGTATGGGAGGGTTTCTGGACTCAAACATGACTCACACAATAATTTCATACTCAAACAAAAAGCCTATAGAATAATTATGTGAAGGGCGACAAGGCCAATTGTTTGGGTGGCATCGCTTGCTCATGTACTTGAAACGAGAACATATAAATCATGACATGTGAATGAGGTCAACATTGATTTTTTTTCAATTTTTGCTTGTATTGAATGAAATTTGACATGGTTAGACTAGACACATGAATTGACGATATGGGAGGGTTTCCAGACTCAAACATAAATCGCATAAACAATTCAAGACTCAAACAAAAATCCTATAGAATACTTAATGTGATTGGGGATAATGTTGAATTTTGTTTCAATTTGTGCTTGTATGGGCTGAAATTTCATGACATGTTAGGAAAACACACATGCCTTGATGGTTTGGGAGGGTTTCTAGACTCAGATATGACTCGAACAAAGAATTAGACAATCAAATATTCTTTTTTATCCTATCAAAACCAAAAAATAAGGTGTGCCTACTTATTTACTTGACCCTGCTTATAAGTGACATGTGAATGGGGCCAATGTTGAAATGTTTTCAATTTGGGCTTGTATGAACTGATATTTAACATGGTTAGACAAAATGCATGCAATGACAGTATGGGGGGGTTTCCAGAATCGAACATGACTCACACAAAAAATTTCACAATCGAACAACAAGACTATAGAATAATTAATGTGAAGGGAGACAAGGCCAATTTTTTCGGTGGCATTGCCTGCTCATGTACTTGAAGCTAACACATATAAATGATGTGTGAATGGGGTCAATGTTGAATTGTTTTCAATTTTTTCTTGTATGGATTGAAATTTGACATGGTTAGACTAGACACATGCATTGATGTTATGGGAGGGTTTTCAGACTCAAACATAGATGGAAGAAGGAGCAAGTAGATTGCCAAAATCCTTGAATTTGAGTTGGAAATAAAACCCACCAAACTAGTTAAAGGCCAAGGTTTAGCCAAGCTATTGGCTGAATCTAATTGCAAATATTTGGTGTTAACTCCATCAACACTTTCTCAGAAAATCAACAAGCTGAGTTGTCTCATACAAACCCACAATTCGACCCTCCATTGGCATAATGCATCTGTTACAAAGATATTATATTTTTCCTGCAAACTTTATGACCTCCTAATGGAATGGGGAAAAGCAGGACAAGAGCTCTAAATCTCAAATCAATAAGATATTGTGTTATTGATCAAGTCTTATACTGGAAAGACCCTCTGGGAGTACTTTTGAGAAGTTTAGATCCACTTGAGGCCCAAAAGATTATGTTTGATTTTCATGACAGTCTGTGTGGGGGACATATTTTTTGGAGAACTACAACCTATAAAATTCTTGGGGCTGGGTATTTCTGGCCTACACTATTCACTGATGTCACTGCAAAAATTAGGACTTGTTTTAAATGTAAAAAATTCTCTAGAAAGCATCAACTGAATTCTTTTCCATTGAAGCCAGTGGTAGCTCCAGGACCCTTATAGCAGTGGGGCCTAGATTTTATTTAGCAAATTCATCCTGTTTCAAGTGGAAAACATAGGTGGATATTGACTGCCACTGACTAGTCTACCATATGGATAGAATCTATCCCCACAAGGAATTCTTCTCGCAAAGTAATCATTGGTTTTCTTGAAGATATTATGGCAAGGTTTGGTTGTCCAAACAAAATCATCATTAACAACGCTGCATCCTTCAAGGCCGAGCCATTGATCAAGTTTTGTGAGCAGTTCAGAATTGCATTGATTTACTCTACCCTCTATTACCCCCAAGGGAATGGATTGGTAGAGTCCTCTAACAAGAGCCTTATGAATATTATCAAAATACTGCTAGAGGACAAAAATAAATCATGGGATTCAAAGCTCAAATTTTCTCTATGGGTTGATAGAGTGGCAACAAAGAGGTCTCTTGGTATCTCTCCTTTTCAGCTTGTATATGGAATGGAGGCCATCTTTCCTTCTCAACTTTCCCTGCCTATGGAAAAATTCTTTCAGGACTATCAAGGAGAGCTTGATGATATGATCAAAAGAATACAACAGATGGTAGAAGTGCAACAAACTAGAGAGAAACTAATGGACAAAGCACATGAGCATCAACAGAGGATTAAGAAGGACATTGACAGGAACGTAAGAAAAGAGGATTTCCGGCTGGGAGATATAGTACCCAAATGGTATGCACCCAAATAGGAAAAGGGAAAGCATGGTAAATTTGAATCCCTCTGAATTGGACCCTTCAAAGTTTCTAAGGTATTTCCAAATAATACTTACAGGTTGTAGAATTTGGAGGGATCTGCAGTTTTTGGTAGCCCTGTTAATGGGCATTTTCTGTATACGTTTTTTATTTAAGCCAAGAGTGGCTCCTTCATGTCATTGTAAATATCATTTTTCTTTATGTTTTAGTAGTTGACTCCACAACCCAACTAAGGCACTGAAACTGTAAAATAGTTCTTAGATTCTCACAGGGAGGACTCTATCCCCCATGGAGCCTAATGTTAGCACAATGTTGTAAAAGAGGTGTTTTTACCTTAGGTAAGGACACCATGGTAAAGTTGTGCACAAAAGGGGGATAAAAAAATACACTTTTTACCTTTTATCCTAAGTTTTGGGCCTAGGCACATTGTGCTAAGAGGAATGTAGATCTGGGCAGTCGAGATCTGTGTGCTCAGATCTACGACGCACAATCCTAGTCGTACCCCATGATAATTATACCTTTAACGAGGGGGGGTGTACAAGCAGGCAGTTTTCTGGCACAATCCCCACACTGACATGGTGCCCCCTCACGATGCTCAGACCCCCCCTCTCAATACCTCTTACCACCTACCCCATTTACGAGTAGGTCACTTACCGGCTCCGCTTACCACCTTCCTCTCTCATCAACAACTATCCCCCACTTAGTCTCTCTCCTTGTCTATCACATATCCCACTCTCTCTCCACCTCTCGATCCCTCACACATGTCCTCCACTCATCATTCTCCCAACCTATCACCATCGCACCTTCGCATTTCATCCTCTCATCGCCCGACATATGTCCCACTCATACTCCCTGTCATATCCACCTATGTTGATTGTCCCCACCTCTTTCAGCCACCAAATCTCCCCTTCTGCCTCCATGTCACCTTCCCTTGCCACATCACCTC
This sequence comes from Picea sitchensis, assembly GCA_010110895.2. Classification (NCBI taxonomy): domain Eukaryota; kingdom Viridiplantae; phylum Streptophyta; class Pinopsida; order Pinales; family Pinaceae; genus Picea; species Picea sitchensis. The sequence continues at coordinate 20,661 of SNQJ01S0117860.1, forward strand.
TGCAACTTTACACCTCAGTGCTGATGTTCTGTCTCCCATGCTTTCCTAGTCACCATTTTGTCGTTGTGTCTTTCCGCATGACCGCCCATCGCCTGGTCGAGTCCTCGTTAGCTCCACCTTCACCCACCTTCCTGTCTTCCCTACAAGAATCCAACAAAGCAAAAACGATGAAGGAGAGGCCGCTATGTCTTCCAAGCATAGGCGTTGACCCTGCCCAATCAGATCTCGATGAAACCGTTAATGAAAACCAGGAAGGTGGTTGAGACATCGTCTCCTTCCATAAATAGAAGGCTAGAAAGGGATGAGTTGCAGAAGCAAGATGTCAGTCCAGTATGACAGAGATCGCGTCTAATAGAATACTGCATGGATAGTCTGATCAATGTCTGCATGCATAGCTTGACAGAGAAGTTCATCAACGCAAAGCCTTGAACGCATGACATGATCGCGTCTCATGCGTTTGGATCCAACTCTGAGTATATGTAGGCATTTTTTCCATTTTGTTTAGGGTCGATGGTAGAGCTAAGCTCCCGATTGTAAAGTTTTAATGAAGGCTCTGGTTATTTGGTTATGTGTTGCCATTTGATAGTTCTTGTGTAATGACAATCAACTTTCTTTTCATCTCTATTGCTTATGATATTGAAGACTCAGGAATGGAGGATGCATTCAAGTTGTTATAATTGTATTGTTATGTATGTTTGATTGCAGAATTGTTATAGCATTTTCAACTTCTTCAATTTTTGGATCCAAGAGCATCTTGTATTCGAAGATTTTCCTCCTTAGGCTATTGGAAGATAGGATGTCCATAGACGGCCTTTACATTTTATCCTCAAGTTCTTCCTCCTGCTCACCCTTAATTCAACCTACTATTTGAAGTTAGAGAAAGACCTCATCTGCATGTGCATGCCAACCCGGTTTTCTGAGTTAAAGGGATATCATCCTGAGTTTGCATCCATTATACCCCCCTTAAATTTATTCATTCTGACATAAAAACTAATGGGTACTAGGCTTACCTCTGCTGCAATCCATACGTGACTTCTAGTGCTAACAATATGGACTGAAATTTGACATGGTTAGACTAGACACGTGCATTGACAGTATGGGAGGGTTTCTAGACTCAAACCTGACTGGCACAAACAATTCGACAATCAAACAACAAGCCTATAGAATAATTAATGGGAATGGGGCCAATGTTGATTTTGTTTTCAATTTGTGTTTATATGGACTGAAATTTCATGACATGTTAGGAAAACACACATGCATTGATGGTATGGGAGGGTTTATATACTCAAACATGACTCAAACAAAGAATTTTACAATCAAATATTCTTTGGTTATTCTATAAAAACCCAAAAATAAGGCATGCCTACTTATGTACTTGACCTTGATTATAAGTTACATGTGAATGGGGACAACGTTGATTTTTTTTCAATTTGTACTTGTATGGCCTAAAATTTGACATGATTAGACTAGATGCATGCAATGATAGTATGGGAGGGTTTCTAGACTCAAACATGACTCACACAAACAATTTCTCAATCAAACAACAAGCCTATAGAATAATTATTGTGAAGGGAGACAAGGCCAATTTTTTGGGTGGCATCACCTGCTCATGTACTTGAATCTGACACATGTAAATCATGACATGTAAATGGGGCCAACGTTGAAATTTTTTCAATTTGTGGTTGGATGGATTGAAATTTGACATGGTTAGAATAGACGCATGCATTGACGGTATGGTAGGGTTTCTGGACTCAAACATGACTCACACAATAATTTCACACTCAAACAAAAATCCTATAGAATAATTATGTGAAGGGCGACAATGCGAAGTTTTTGGGTGGCATCGCCTGCTCATGTACTTGAAACGAGAACATATAAATCATGACATGTGAATGGGGTTAACATTGATTTTTTTTCAATTTTTACTTGTATTGAATGAAATTTGACATGGTTAGACTAGACACATGCATTGACGGTATGGGAGTGTTTCTAGACTCAAACATGAATTGCATAAACAATTCAAGACTCAAACAAAAATCCTATAGAATACTTAATGTGAATGGGGCCAACGTTGAATTTTGTTTCAATTTGTGCTTGTATGGACTGAAATTTCATGACATGTTAGGACAACACACATGCATTGACGGTTTGGGAGGGTTTCTAGACTCAGATATGACTCGAACAAAGAATTAGACAATCAAATATTCTTTTTTATCCTATCAAAATCAAAAAATAAGGCGTGCCTACTTATTTACTTGACCCTGCTTATAAGTGACATGTAAATGGGGACAACATTGAAATGTTTTCAATTTGGGCTTGTATGAAGTGATATTTAACATGGTTAGACTAAATACATGCAATGACAATATGGGAGGGTTTCCAGAATCAAACATGACTCACACAAACAAATTCACAATCAAACAACAAGACTATAGAATAATTAATGTGAAGGGAGACAAGGCCAATTTTTTCGGTGGCATCGCCTGCTCATGTACTTGAAGCTGACACATATAAATGACATGTGAATGGCGTCAACGTTGAATTGTTTTCAATTTTTTCTTGTATGGATTGAAATTTGACATGGTTAGACTAGACACATGCATTGATGTTATGGGAGGGTTTTTAGACTCAAACATGTCTGACACAAACAATTTGACAATCAAACAACAAGTCTATAGAATAATTAATGTGAATGGGGCCAATGCTGTTTTTTTTTCAATTTGTGCTTGTATGGACTGAAATTTCATGACATGTTAGGGAAAAACACATGCATTGATGGTATGGGATATTTTCTGGACTCAAGCATGACTCAAACATTCCATATATTCTATTGTTCCTCTCCTATATCTCTGTTCTCTGTTGTTATTACACTGACATTCACTGAAATATTTCTATTTTCTGCTATTATAATAGATATGTTGCCGAACATATTTCATCACCTTGGGGGTGGAATTCTCTATGACGTCATTATAACTAGTCAATATTGTACCTTCACTTGAGTTTCACCCTTGGTGGATTTCATCACCCCCTATGGAGGCTCATTTTGAAGGCCCGGTGATCACTCAAATTGTTTTCCTTGTTTGGACTGTATGAAAATTACACAAAAACTATTTTATAAAGTGTTATGAAATGAAAACTAAATTTCCTAACTTAGTGTCTTGACATATGTTGCAACATCCCCAGCCACCAACATGTCGAGAAATGTCACTACATGATGTCTCTATTAGCTCCGATACCAATTTGTAACGTCCCCAACCACCAACAGGTCGGGCAATGCCACTACTCGGACACTTCACTTAGCTCAACTAGATCTGATACCAATTTGTTTTAACACCCACACCCCTAGGATGGGCCACATTATCTCATAGAAATAACAATTATCATCTGCCTAAAATTAAAACCATAGACAAACAACATATTTTGCTAATACACAGACTGATGCATAAATAATAGTAAATACATACATGCAGTAATTCAGACAAACCATAGATGTAACATCATATATAAATACATAGCATGTGAATGAACACGGAATTAATACTTATATTTTAATTAAGATCCACCAACTGCGTGCAGACCTTCCATGAACCTCCCAGCCTTAGACCATGTTGCTCATCACGCTCAAAAGTGGGTCACCTCTGAGATGGGAATAATATCCACCCAGGGCAAGGGAATCCTAGATTAGGCTGAGGTTACAGGAAACTGCACAGTGCAACTAAAATGATTCTCTCCAAGAGCCTTCTTATGCCCACTACTCACGAACTCTCATTCCCTACATGCTTGTTCCACCTCGTGTATATGCACCTTCACTATTCCATAGTCCATTGGCTGCTCGACTTCCCCTTTCAGGTTCTCAACAACAGGCCGGATCAAGAATTCTTAGAGCTTCGTAGCTAGTTCTCTACTCTCTCTAGGAGAAAATCACTTACCAACAAACTCTCTCACTTGGAGAGAGTTGCTCACAGGCTTGACAACCTGCCTCTTTAACCACGGGCTTGACAACTCTCTTCTTCAACCACTTCAATCGAGTTCTAGCAAGGTGAGGATAACAACAATATCAACAACATTTAGCTAACACACGAGTGACGACAACAACAAAAAATGGGTATGGACACTGAAAATGGAAGCAACCAAATGCTAAGGCACAACACGACTCAGGTGAATACAAATGTGTCAGGCTTTATAGGAGACACACGAAATAACTCCAGTACGACAACAAGATTCCAAATATGTGTACTAGATATAGATCAGGTGATGGAGGCCAAGCGAGTTAGGCGGAGGATGGAAGAATGGGGAGTGAACCCCCCCAACGAGCTAACTCTACAACTTTAATTGCATGCACCCAGGTCGACACCTATCTTCCTGGAGCTGCATGCATTCCATTTTGCATTCATTTCCCCTTTCCCAGGAACTTAGGATAACTGGGTTTATTTTTCCTCACTTTAATATTTTCATTATTTAGGAATATATTATAATATTCCCTTGGGTTAAGCCCTCTAGCTTAGCCTCTCTTTCCTAGCCTCTCAGTCCCATCCATTTCCCTACCTGGTGGAGCTTCGTTCCCCATCACTCTTTCTTTGTGGTCGGTCTACACACAATGATGTATAATTTTTACTAATGATATGCATAATTACATATACAAAATATCAGGATTATTGGCATTAGCATCCAAGATCTTCGTGCTATAACACATATGTTGGGTATGTGTTATATCCTTTGCATGTGTGTGTGTGGGCGCATTAGATTCGACAACTACGTCTGACGATCTCTCTAGTAGTGCTCTTTGTGTCGTGTGTGCTAGGTGCTTTCCTAGGGGGGTCCCAGGGGGGGGCAGGTATGCCCCCCGTTGGTTACGTGCAGTGTTCGGCACTGGGCATTAGCCCGGGTCAACACCCCATAAATGTTTTTTGGGTTGTTTTTTCTATTTTTAGCGGTTTACTAAATTAATACCGGATTAAGGGATTAGGGTTTTGGTATCTATGCAATACCTAAAAACATTGTATATATTGTATCGTGAATGGTGAAATTCGATAATGAATATAAGAAAGGTTTTCCCGATTGAGGGTTTCTGGTATAAAATATTTGTGTACTCTGTGTATGAGCCATTGATTAAATTTTGTTTTTCTTAAGAATATATATATTGCTTTACTTCACAGGTTTAAAACTTACATGTGGTATCAGAGCTTGTTTTTAGCTTCAGAAGGATGCCTTTGTTGCTGAGGGTTTGGCTCGGTCTTGATAGATCAAGTTGATCTTGGGTCTGTGATAAAATTGGGTTTAGTGGGATCTTTTGCAATGGTTATTTGAGTGTATAAAGAGGAATGGTGAGCTCTTCTAGAATCGAGATAGAGAATTTCAGCGGTAAAAACTTTGAGCTATGGAAGATCAATGTGGAGGACCTTCTTGTAGACAAAGAACAATGGATCACAATGGATCCTGGTTCACAGCCTATTGGTACATTGTCTACTAGCACACAGGCTACTGGTACACAACCTACTAGTACACAAAATACTAGTACACCACCTGCTGGTATGTCAAAGAAATATTGGGAGAAGTTGGACAAAAGAGCGAGTACTATTTGACTCTACCTGGCAGATTCAGTGTTGTTGAATGTCTCGAGAGAATCTACAGTGAAGGAACTATGGGATACGTAGGGGAATTTGTATCAATCAAAGCCCTTGGTAAACAAGTTGTTTCTTCAAAATAAGCTGTATCATCTTAGGATGGAAGATGGAGATTCTGTGACAGAGCATCTAAATGCCGTTAATACTCTGGTAAGTCAACTTGTCTCTGTTAATATTATGATTGCAGAAGAAGATAAGTGTATTGCTTTGTTATGTTCTTTTCCATACTCTTGGGATAATCTGGTTGTAGAAATTGGTTGTACCACTCAGTCTACATTGAAGTATGAGGATGTAGTTTCATCTTTGTTATCTGAAGAGATGAGGTGGAAAATCATGGAAAGTCATAGCACAGATGCTTTATTTGTAAGAGATCGTACCTAAGACAAGAATCCTGGTAAGCCTTCGGGGGGGAGACCTAAATCTATAGGTATATCTAAGTCTCCAGGAAAATCTTTGAAGAAATGCTTGAAGTGTGGTAAAATAGGGCATTATAAGAAAGATTGCAAGTTTAAGAAGGTTGAAAAACCAAAGGGATCTGATAGTACCTCTTCCATAGAGGTGAAAACCTCCACTGAAGAAGGAGGTGATGTTTACCTGGAATATATAGGTACACATGCAGATCGTGATGTATGGTTGATCGAATCGGGTGCATCATACCATATGACTGCTCACAGGGAGTGGTTCTATGAATATGAAAAATATGATGGCGGTGATGTATTCCTATGAGATGACTCGACAGCTAAAATCATGGGACGTGGAAGGGTTAAGTTGTTGCTAAAACATGGAAGGATTAGAACTCTCCCCGGGGTTCTGCAAATTCCAAAACTTGCCAGGAGCCTAATATCTGTAAGCAAGTTGGATGATGCAGGAGTGGATACTATATTTGGAAAGAACACTTGCAATATGGTACGAGGAGCAATGTTGTTGATGAGGGGAGTTCGGTGTGGATATATGTACAAGTTTTTGGGAAACACTTATACTAATGGGTGTAATAGTTCTATTTTCCCTGAGCAGAGAGGTGAAGGAGACAAGACCAATATTGTCCCAAAATAGAAGACCATGATGTGGCATCAAAGACTAGGGCATATTGGAGAAAAGGGCCTTCCAACAGTACACTGTAAAGGTATGGTTGAAGGTATGTCTAATTTCACTCTAGATTTTGATTTCTGTGAACACTGCATATATGGTAAACAAAATCGAGTAAGATTCCCATCTGGTGCTACAAGAGAAAAGGGGATCTTAGATTTGATACATAGTGATGTGTTTGGACCTATTCCTGTTCCATCCCTAGGTAAATCTGTGTATTATGTTTTATTCATAGATGATTTTTCAAGGAACACA
>SNQJ01S0117862.1:0-24768 GCA_010110895.2 Picea sitchensis
TCAGTTAAGTTATCAATATTTAAATCGATGGAAAGGTAGGAGACCTTGATTATGCAAATATTATTCTCTACTTGAATGCATTTATGAGAAATTAATTTCATATTGTGTTATGTTGGTTATGAGATCATAACTAAGAAAAGACAGGATACATATTCATGTGGTAGCAATTAATTCCATGGATATATGGTATTTTGGAATCAATGCAAGGATGCATTAGGTAAATGTGGTCATGGGAATTGGCACATTGGTAATAGTATACTGCATTATGAAAATTTTGAGTTCTAGTAATGCATGTGTGAAGAATGATAGTTACATTCCATTTAATATGAACAATAGTTGGAAGTGGTAAAAAATTTAGATTAATATAACTCTAAAAATCACTTCATGGACTGAATGCATATGTTGTGGTGGATGATAGTCTCATTCTAGATAATACGATTAATGGTTGAATATCATTTTTTGGGTTCCTTTTTTCACAAGAGTGAGCAAAAAGAGGTCCCTTAACTATCTAGTTAGGTTATCCAAAAAGTACAGCAGAAAGTTAGTTGGTTAGTGGCTTAACTAACATAAAGAAACAAGAGATAAACAACAATGAAATAATTCTAAACTAAGCAAGCAATAGCTTGAATTGAATGCGCAAAGAAAATACAAGAGAGATATACCAAGTAAATTGATCTTTGAATTGATACTCCTTGGAGAAATATGGGAACTTATGAGTCCCCTCTTCCTCCTTGGGAAGGCTCTTGAGTCCCCAAGTACAAAGTCTTGTTTTTACTATCAATGTCTAACAAGGAAAAAATGGTGAGGAAAAGAGTGATGAACTACTCAAGAGGAGAGAGCTCTAACACTTGCTATGGATGCTCAAAGCTTTCTAAGAGGAAGGAGGATTCCCAAAACTAAAAATGAGCAGTATAACAATACTCAAATGGTTCTTGTTTTTTGCATACAATGGCCCTTTATTTATAGGAGGATGGAAAGATTTTTCTCAATTGGCTCTAAGTGTGAATGGGAAGCCCTTGGAGATACTTCCCATCCCTTTCAGTGATCCCAAGGTGAAATTTGAGGGAAATTTTGGGTATAGGGGAGGTTCCCTTCATCCAAAAAAAGGTTGAGGCCCGACCAAATTCATCAATGTGTCGTTTCAGCGTCCGCGCAGGTCTTTCTAATGTCAGTCACGCACTATGCGGGTTGTACATTGTGTTATCATGTGCAAATGTGCATGTGCGGCTTTGGTTGAATGTGCACAAATTTCCAGAACCACTTGTATATATATATATATATAATTTTCTTTCCAAAATGAGTGTAATCCTTCCATGAATATTGGTAGTATGTTGTGTTTGTGTTACCTTTTTCTTCATCCATTGTCTATAGTTTTAGTGAGCCATTTTATGGTGATAATAGGTGCCCCATGATGTGTGAGGTTGGGAGCATATGTATGGTATAAATACATCATAGTGTCTTTTGATGGTGACATTGGGTAGAAAGTGAGAAAACTTGAACATGAGGAGCATCAAGAGTCATCTGTCAGAGGGAGAGGGGACGAAAGATCAGTACAAATTAGGCTAGGAAAAATGACAACAGAAAATGTTTGTACAAATGAGGCAGGCATGCCCCATGCTCTTATCATGAGACCATCGAAAGGTAAGATTAATTGAATGTGTTGATGAAGTAGATATTTGAAGTGCCCTCGGGAGAGAAAAAGACAATTGGTGATGATTTTGATGACTGAGGTGGCTCTGAACTGAGTGGTGAGGGACTCGGAGGCATTGATGGCCTAATCAAACTCACAGGTCTTTGATCGCTACTAAAAACTACAATGGTCACCAAGTAAGATCCACCGCGACATGAGATTGTGTTGGAGTCGAATGTCATGGGGATCAACAACATCAAAGAGAAATGAGGACTCTCTCTGTGTCATCTGAGGCCACTCACTGTCAATGAAATGAGGGCCAATATATTGTCACTTTTCTGAAAATTTGTTGAGGTCGACATGAAAAGTAATGTGACGATCAGAAGTGAAAGGGATTCTAGATACATGGTGTGATCAGCATGGTAGCAGAAACTGTAATGGTACCAGGAAAGGGGGTGATAATCATGAACGATGTCTGGAATATATGGGATTCTAGAACTGCCCTTGGTTGGGGGATATTAATATATGGTAGCAACTGTAATGTACTAACTGGTGTCAGGGGGACGACCAGATATGGGAAAACTATGTTGAAGGGGTGAAACTTCAAGGGGATGTAGCATAGGTCAAAATATAGAGTGATAGGGGACACAAAGGTCTATTGGTGGTCAACATTTTGGCTTGGGTACAAATGGCTTGCAGAGGGTGGGAGGGTAATGAGATGCCCCAACCAAGAGTAATAGGGGTTGCGATGTGCCAAGGGAAAAACTGCCATCGGGTGCGATGGCCACCAAATCTATTGTACTTACTGAAATGTAAAACGTGATTTTTACAATTACCAAATGAACAAATAATGGGGTTGAAAGTATAGGTATAGAAACAGGTGCCCTAGTAGGAGATGGATTGGCCCTGATAGGTTGCAAGTAGAGAGTGATGGAGGGTGGGGGGGGCATTGTTTAGTTTTTGTACTAGGTAGATGAGTGGAGGATGATGTTGCAGATGGGAAAGTGATGGTGGATGGTATGGAAGGGTAATGAAAATGCAGAGGTTCATTTAATATAACTGAGAATTGGGAGGTGGGAGTCCATAAAGGGGTGGTTAGCATGATGAGGAGGAAGAAATATGAGGATATTTCTCTGGAGTATAGAAATACTAGGACTCCCAATCTTAATGGCTAAAACAACATGAGTGTCAGTATGAAAAAGGAAATAAATATGTAGGACAACTCATGAAGGGGAGAGAGCTACCGGATGATTGTACCTGAAGGAAATGCAGGTGATGGTACCATAGAGCTAGGCGGGGAGGAAACCTGAGGATAATTTTCAGGGGGAATAATTTGAAAATGCAACTGTGAGTAGAGGGTTGAATGGTATGCTAGCTAGGGATATATACGTAGAGGATTCAAGGGATGACATAACTGATGGCGTGAAGAAGGGGTCATGGGTGAAGACCTTCATATTCAAACCAACTACCTGATGTAAAACATATTTGTAAAAGTAAAACATGTATATAAAAAATGTGTAATAAATAAATATGGACAGGGGGTATGTACCTGGGCCTGGGGCGACCGAAGGGGGTCCCTGGGGGTCCGAACTAAAAAGAGAATCCAAGAGTATCATTGTGAAGGTGAGGGAATCTGGATCCCATGGGTGCAAACGTTGCAAGAAATGGAGCTCGAATGTTCTTGAATGAACATAGGGAAGTTGGGCCAAAGGAAGTATATAAGGGCATGGGGCACACAGAGCCACCTCATTTGTACTTGTTGTTTTGGAGGTCTAAGAGTTGTTGCGTGGACATTGTTGAGCTATGGAAGAGCATACGCAGATGGATTAGAGTAGTGAGAGACCCAGGTAAGTCGTCAAAACCTCTTTCATAGTGTAGGTGTGCTTTTGGGAGGGTAAGGGGTCATACAGATGGTCGTACGACCATTTGTTGGTTAGGGTAGGTTATCCGCAAGGGAGATCAAGGGATCCCCACACACATATGCATGGGTTTAACTGATGAGGTCTCACAAAGTGTGTGGTTGTATCATCTGTATCCACACATATGTGTGTGGGGTTTGGTTGATCAGTCGCACAGATGCAGGAAGAATATGTTCGCGGTTGTTTGACTAATAGTCATGCAATTATGCACGAATGTGGAAAGAATAGTCACACACATGCACACGATTGTTAGAGAGATAGGTGCAGACAGGGTAAGGGAAGACCAGGCGAATGTCTAGCAGAAAATCACGTGAAAAAACATGATTGTGCATGAAATAGTCGCACGGATGAGCACGACTATTCATGGAAAAGTCACGCAGATGAGCACGACTATTCATGAAACATTTGCATAGGTGCACGCGACTGTTAGAAATATTTTCGTGCATATTTGCGTGACTGTGAGGACAACAGTTGCACGAGTAGGTTTGTATTTATGTTTGGGGGTGTTTGCATCATGATGAACTGACAGAATACATTGTGTTGTGGATGCAGGTGACCAACCAGAGAAGTAGGATGTCGATACAGTGGAGAGAGAGAGAGATACTGGGAGTCTCTCAGGAGAGAGGTGGACACAAATGCCTGGATTAGACATCATTTGGCTGAGGTAGGATTGTTGCACTTTTTTTATTGTGCTTTGATTCGTACTCAGTATCCCTTGTTGGACTTCATAGTACAGATGTGGCAGCTTGACCATCAGTGTTGTGTGCTACGAGGGAGAGATCTGTGGATTACTGCAAATATAGATATTTACTTTATCACGGGGCTCTCAATTCGGGGGAAGCGTTGGTGGACTAGCCGAGGATGTCGGTAGGGGTGCATGTGGAGACATTGTTCAGATGCTACTACTCAAGGATGGATCTGATGAGTGCGGGCTCCATTAGCATCAACTCGATTGATGACTTGGAGCTATGGGTATTATGTGCGATGGTGGTTCGGGTATATGGGTTGTTGGTGACCCAATGCATTTCGAGTGAACATATGTGAGTTGTTGAGCGGGCCATGAATGGATATAGGTTTTTATTGGGCCTGATTGATGTAGGTATGTTTGGTGGAACAGCTAGACTGGTGTGTGGCAGTCAGGAGCAGGGAGTTTTCCTTTGGCTCGGTATTATGTGATTTTATGTTTAAGAGGGTTGTATTATTACACCCTCAAGTGATTTTGGATCCGCGGTTGATGAGGTGGGAAGCATTGATGCTCTGATAGGGTGGAGGTGAAACAGGGCAATATTTTACCTCATTGTTTGAGAGGGTCTGGTGGCAGACTCCCTAGGTCTAGTATGAGTTCCCATATCATGGGATGGATTATTGATAGCATCCAGACATGCGCCTTCCCCCTTGGGAGGATTGGGATGGGCGAGGTGGGTATCAGTGATTATTGCATTTATATTTTTTTCTTTGATTGTTTTTCATATATATGTGTATACTGTTAGTACTTATACAGTTGTATTGGTTGTGTGATGCATTTGTGGGACCCAACGGTTGCGAGACAGATGCGGCTCAGGGGATGGAAGATGAGCAGGCCGAGCAGAGGCAGGCCAGAAAATAATGACGTTATGATGATCCATGGGTTGGCCTAGCTCATGTAACATAGGCAGTACCAACCGAGGTCCACAGGAGAGTAGAGGTCGATGCACATGACCGAGAGATGGAGGAGTTGCGGAGGCACATTAAGGGTGTATTGAATGGAGTTCTAGAATACATGTGGGTGTGGATCCAGGACAAGGGTGTCCTAGAGTTATGCATTGGTGGGGACCCACGGTGGAAATAGGTGATACAATAGGAAGCAGTCATGGGAGCTGCTATGACAGGGAGGATCCAAATGGTGGATATTCTTCCTAGGGGGGTTCCACCTGTCAGGGATGATGTACCACAGCTAGGATTACCCTAGGTTATAGGCAGACTAGATGCAGGCACGACCTGGTGTAGGATGATGTAGGAGTCAATGATCTCCACTTTTTTTATAGATCGGGGTGATGAGGGGGCCTAGCCAGGGTGCTAAGGAATTTTATATATGTATTTGTATCAAACACATATAGATATTTTTTGCGTGATGACGGATCTATATATATGAGTAGACCTTTTTTGGACATATGTGTATGTAATTGATGAGATGTTTTTTTTGTACATTTACTTCATGTGATGGATGAATGTAATATGTAGATTAGTGTGATAAATTCCAATCTAGTAATCGATTATCTATGTGAACTTCCATTTGGTTGTGGTTCCTAGATATATGAGTAAATGTGATTGACTCAAAATTTTGGAGTAGCAGTTTGACTTGCAGGTACTTGAGATAAAGACATGGATCATGGACACTGTACACATTGTTTAGTTGATGGAAAATGAGTTGGGAATCTAAGATCACACTGAGGTGGTGAATACCAAGGTGACTAGCTTCTGAGAGAAGGCCAATGACGGCTGCGTATTCATCTTAGTTATTGATGGAAGGGTTGAGGCACATGCTACTAGAGTGGAGAAACACGTGGTTCAGAGTGTAAATGGCCCAATCTGTTGAAGCAAGATTCCTGGTCCAACGGTTGGCTCCATATGCGTACCCGATGTGGTAAGCGAACGAAGAACTCATATGTTGATACAAGGATACCAAATTAGGCTCACATAATGAGAGAGTTGTAAAAAGACTAAAAACTACTAGGAAAGAAAGGAAAGCCGAAGGTAGAATTATTACACTTAGGGGTAGAATTTCTTCAAGTATAACCCGTTGACCAATTCCTTGAGGGTATCGCCTCCGGGGTGGATTAAGATGTAGGCACCATTAATAAGGCAATAACGAATGAAATAGGATCCTCACCATAGGGATTCAGATTTGTCATGGCCGAGGGTATCATGGGCGATTTTGTAGGCTAATACAAGGTCGCCTTCGGAAAATGACCGAAGTTTAACTTGGTGGTCAAAGGTGGATTTGGTATGCCTTTTGGTTGCTTCAATGTTCTATAAAGATTCCCATTGATCTCATGGAGAGATTCAAAAGTTAACAGTCATTGTTCTAGGGGCGGTGTATTCAGAAAGAGATCGATTGTCATGCGTAATGTGGGGATTTCACACTCGATGTGGAGGATGGATTCAATGTCGTGGAATAAGTGGAAGGGTGTGAAACTAATGGTTGTTTTGACAATTGTTTGATATGCCCATAAAGCTTGAAAACGCATATGGTGCCAATTGGTTTTGTGTTTGTCAATGCTGCGTTGGAGTATTGTTTTGATCACTTTGTTGATGGCCTCAACTTTCCCATTGCACTGTGGGTAATAGGGTGAGGAGATGTAATGTCCCCACTTTGGGACATCATCACAGGGCAGAGACTTATGATGACCAGAGTAGCCAGATGGATGTTATAGCGAGTACAGGGGTATTTGAGAGGCATTGTGGGGTCCAGTTGGAATTTATCATCATATTCCATCATTTCATATTCCATCATTATGAGCCATCTTGCACAGGCTGGCTTTGGTTTCATTCCATCCAACGATTTCCATGATTTTGAACTATTCGGAGCCATAAGTTAATTAAATCAAGAGGGAATCAGCACATTACTTGGAGTGAACCAAGGTAATAGCTCATTGGAATGGGAGGACAACACTACAGGATGGGATGGATAGAAGGGACTTTCAGTGGGGGCTGCAGTCACAAGGAGGAGATAAGGATATTTTCAGAGGTAAAGGTTTAATTAATTAATTAAAAGGATTTAATTAATTAATAAAATGAACACCACTTTGGAGGACAAGGTGAGCCAAAAAGTATAAAAGGAAGGCAAGTGCCTCTACTCATCATTCATGCATGATCTAGATGGATTTCTGTCGAAGCTAGTGAGTCTATAATATTAGGGTCTTGAGGAATTTGGATGACAATGGGAACCCTAGAGGACGACCTCGGAGAAAGATTCCACCTATATTGTCCCAAGATTGGTCTCAGAGATGCAATACTCCCACACCATTCTAAGGTTCCATCTACTTAGGCTACAGAGATTCTACATCACTTCATGAGTAGAGAGAGGGTGCACCAGCTGAGGGATTCCAAAGCAAGAGGGGCACACCATCTTTGAGAGAGATCTATCAGAGGGATATTTCAAGGTAATGCTATGATCTCTGGCATCACTCTGGCTTTGGCCAAGGCATTGACATCAGACTTAGCGCTTTCTGAGACACCCATGGCTCAAACATTCTGAGCAAGCAAAGGAATTGAAGAGAAAGAGGGCTTTTTGAGATCCAGATCTAGTCCTGGCTTGGAGGTTACAATTCATATCTAACCTCCAGACTTTATCAGTGACTCTGGCAGTTGTCCCGACCTATATTTCCTGGAGAGCTTCCCAGAGCATTTGGAGGCCTCCTGCATGAGGGCCGAAATTCATCTAGGGTTTCAAGTACCATCCAAAGGGGCACTATCTGGGGATTTCGTGATCTACAGAGACTCCTGAGAGGGATCTTGAGATCTGGCCACTGGTTGTTCTACCATCAATCTGATCTATCGTAATGGCATATTTATTAGGTGATTGACACTTCTAAGCAGTTATTAGGCTAAAATTATCTAGGTTCTATTCATCTAGTGGGGCTTAATTCCATTCAAAGGGGGGATTTCAGATCTAGCATTGATGAGAGGGATCTTGGAGGCCACCTGGTTGTTCTTACCATCAATCTTGAACGGACAATTGGCATATTTATTAGGTGATTGTACTTTTGGCAACAGGCTGCTATTGAGGGTTTCAACCCTTCTATTGATGGTACCCTTTTAGCTGAGAGTCGGCAATTCAGATCCTGTATTGATCTTCATTTCATTTGAGTTGTATACCTTTTGTATTATGAGCATTTTAGCAAAATTTTATCTATTATCTATCTTCTGGCCATCCTCTGTCATGGAGGACTCCGTGATCGACATCTTCATTGTAGCAGTGTTTCTATTTATGAATAAAGAAGATGAGATGTTTCTACTATTCATTCTATTGCATATGGCTGAGGTATGTCCATGCTATTCTCTTTCTATTATTTGTTGCATACTAATATAAACACATCTAAAAGGTAGATCAACAAGTGTTTGACGAAATACCACTTCACTCAGAAAAAAGTTTCAAAAGACACCAAAACAACAGATGATCCCTGCATAATGGTTTGGGATCATTGACAAAGGTATCGTGAGCTTAGATTCCCGCCAACCAGTGGGGATTACTGAAGTGTGCCAAGGCCACGCCACATGGATATTCTATGAGGATTGAGGAGTGTGAAAAGGAATATAAAACCATCACACTCAAAGGGCTCATAATATTCCAATGGTTCCATCCTATAAAACTTAGTTGGAGCAAAAAGAAGATTGCAGTTGGGCTCAAGGCAATTGAGGAAATTAGAGAAGCATTTGGGTGGAATACCACAAAAGTACTAGAGGGAAAATGAGAAACTCCTACACCCAAGAGGGAGCACCTAAACACGTTATAATTGCAAGGTTCCTTGGGAACTCATCATAGTGTAGGGTAAGGGTAAGTAGCTTTCTATTGTTGAGGTACGAGAGGATGGTGATGATGAGGCATGTGAGGATGGACCAATTGAGGCTCATCTGGGGCAGTCCCATGATGATAGTGACTCTGCATGAAGGCAGATAGTGATTCCTACCTCTGCAGGAGGGTGATGATGACTCTACATTTAGGCTAGTGGTGCTTGTATGCTTGAGGAGGAGGATGGGTCTCTTGTGTAGTGGATAGGCAGAAGGATGGACATGATGATAGCACCAATACTTCAACAAACATATCACATACCATTGATGACCTTTACGCCTCAATAAAGGTGGTGACACTAGTGAGGAGTCACATGTTAGCACCAGAGATGATGAGCTTCCTATAGGGGTTGTGGCAAATCTATCAATTGCTCGCATACCCATGATAGCCACGTCACATTGAGAGACTGGCATGAGATGTATGATGGATGAGCTTAGTGTGAGGGATGCACACCATGGATAGATAGACCCACAAATACAGGAGGAGGTACAGGACGCATGCAGGGAGTTGACCTCACACATACAGTCAGCCAGAGGAGATGGAGTCATGACTATTGGAGACTCCATTAGTTAAGCATGCTGTAGAGGCTTCTAGGATTGATGGAGCACTATCTAGATCGACCTCCATTGATGAGGGATGCACTCCTTATTGGTCGTGATGACCATAGCATGTGTTTGGACATAACTATATGGGATCCAAAGCATGATAGTAGTAGGTTGAGTGCACAGGAGGATACAAATTCTCACACAAGATGGCCAGCAGATTCGGTGTGGGGAGATAGCACCTGTGATGGGGTGCAAGTAAGGGATGGTAGAGTACCCAAGAACACAATAGATATAGTGGACAATTCAGCACGTCATGGTATGCAGAGAGTGTTTTTGGGGATTCTAGAGTTGGCAATAGCATGACTGACACTAGTAGTGAGGGGTCCGAGATGGCACCTCAACATGACCATAATCAGGAGTCACACCACTTAGCAAAGACAAATTGAGAGTTAGTGAGACTATGATCGGGACATCCACTAGACGTACTGATGACATGCATGTAGTGATGAAAGACACATTGAGAGCATCAAAGGTATATAGGGTAGCTCATATGGAGTATTTTCCATGGATGATTTTCACTTACCAAGAGAGAGTGTCACATGATGAGGACTCACTACCGTGGGTTGTTGACGCATGTGATTATCTACCGAGGTTGGTGAGATGTATCGGCGAGGCTCTAAGGAGCGTGGAGCTGGAGATGGACCACTCACCAGAGTTGGAGAGAACCCGAGGATTCTTGAGAGGCACAATAAAATGGCCTCAAGAATCGATAGTCTAGGACATATGAGTCTTCTGAGGAGATCCATCAAAGATCCACTTCATCCGTCTCAAAGGGAAACCCGTGATGCATCGCAATGTACCAATGCTTGATAGAGGATGCTGATGATCTAGCAGAGGATCACCAATTGATGGGGGACACTTCTATTTCTATCTTGGGAGTGGTTTACCTCCATATAGAGATTGATCCAAAAGCACGACACCCCAGATCTAAGGATGCAAAGGAGTCTGTTTTGAGATGACATGAGTATGCCGGAGCATTTTGTGATGAGTGATAGCTCACAGGGATATGTCGAGGTGTATGGTGTCATTTGTAGGGGTATAGTGCCTTGCAGGAGGAGACACAATCTAGGGGAGTATGTAGATGTCACTCATTTGCAATAGCACATAGTCATGGGGATCACCTTCACCATTTCAACAAATGATGAGAGATGAGAGAGGGAGGTTGGTTGACCACCATTCAGATGGGTTACTTCCGTTGTATTGGATGGTTGGGATTGGGTGATGACCACAGGAGAGAATCCATCATGGATATCGATGGACGAGATTCTCAAGCTGAATCTTTGGGATTGACTAAAGCATGTGACACCTCCTAGTCCTACAGTTAGATACATATATGTTTGTTATCCTTTTCTTACACATTTATCATTGACAAGAGCATGAGGAGTATAGAAGATGAGCATAGAGGGCTTCCCCCTGAAAAGATTAGTCTCCCACATGAGCAGTTAGAGGAGATTGGGAGGGATAAACTTCCAAGTTTGCTATGGGACCCGGGAGTCCGCCTGGCCAAAGATTTATTGTTCATGCTTTTCGACCCAGTGCCACCACACAAAGTCACACACTCCACCTCCTTGGTTTGGTTTGGGAGGGTCTCAAGTAAGCATTTGTTCTATAGGGCTTAGACCCTTTCCTTCCACTTGATCATTATGATAGGGTATGAGATGTTTTGGATAGGTACTTCTTCACAGAGACTTATGCTGTGATAGCCAGCTCGACAAAGAGGTCCAAAGGGTCACGTGCATTCTTAGCTCTGAGGATCCTAGATACAGGAGGATCTGTGATGGCGCGGGGCGATAGTCATGGTCAGCAAAGGCAGTGTCAGCATGAGGATATTAGAGAGAGGTTAGCATGGGACCTAGGGATTACAGGATTGAAAAATTCATTGACCGACATGGGAGAGCGGACCATTGCAGGGGAAAATTATTCTAACTTTCCATTGATCTTCAAAGTTGAGAAGAGCGCATCGCTTGCAGGTGCCTCATGGAGGTCTTGCACCACCTCGGTCGGACATCAACATGTGCGCCTGATGGCCGTGTGGATCTTGGTAGATTTGGAGGATGGACTCATCCAATATGAGGCCACAGTCATATGGAGGTTCACTGTATTGATATCTTCGTGACTATGCTTCGCAGAGTATTGCAGCTCACTTCCTAAGATGGGATCCAGGGGTGGAGTGCACTATTGTTATTCTTTCGAGGGGTTATACTGTATCCCATGTGACATGGGATCGCATTTTAGTTGAGGATTTGGTTATTGCTTAGGGACAAGCAATTTTCTAGCAGGGACTGTATCGTCCCCACTTTGGGATTACTCATCATAGGCGAGACTTTAAGGATGAGACCGTGAGTAGCCAGACGGATGTTATAGTGAGTACAGGGGTATTTTAGAGGTATTGTGGGGTCCAGCTTACATTTATCATCATATTCCATCATTATGAGCCATTCCAAGATAGGTTGTCTTTGGTTTAGTTCCATTTCAATGATTTTCATGATTTTGACTATTTTGAGCTATAAGTTAACTAAAATCACTAAAGAGGGCATTTAGCACATTACTTGGAGGAACTTCTTAGTGTAATAGCTCATTGGAATCAGGAGGAGAAACACTATGGGATGGGATGACTAGAAGTGATTTTCAAAGCACAGTAGCCACAAGGAGGAGAGATAAGGATATTTTCGAGGTAAAAAGGTTAATTATTCAATTAAAGGATTTAATTAATTAATTAAATATTAATAAAATGAAAGTCACTTTGGAGGGACAAGGGTGATCCAAAAAGTATAAAAGGAAGGCAAAAGCCTCTACTCATCATTCATGTATGATCTTATTTTGATTTTGGCTTCTAGCTAGGTGAGCCCAATATTGGGTTTTGAGGGTTTTTGACATAACAAACCCTAGAGGATGATTCTATGGTGAAAGATTCCACCTATCTTGTCCCAAGCTTGGTCCTTGATGCAATATCTACACCATTCTAGTTCCAGATCTACTCAGCCTGCAGGAGGATTCCTAAGAATGGGCCATGTGCAGATAGAGAGAGGGTGCAAATCTCAGCCTGAGGGATTCAGCTAAGAGGGGCACACCATCTCTTGGAGAGAGATTCATTTGGCAGGAGATTGCTGTGGCCGCTGAGGATTCCTATCACTTGGGTTTTCACAGCATGCTGGACATCAGATCTAGTGGCCTGAGACACCCATGGCTCAGATTATTTTGGATCAAAGTAAGAAGAATTGAAGAGAAGGAGGCATTTTTTAGATCCAGATCTAGTCCGCTTGGAGGGTTTACACTTCAGATATAACCCCTCAGACTGCTAATTTACCTGGTGACTTGCAGTGTCCCGACCTATATTTCTAGAGAGTTTCAGAAAATTTGGAGGCCTCCTTCCAGCAGGCCAAATTATTCAGGGTTTCTAATCATCTAGTGGGGCCACTCCATTCAGCTGGGGATTCTCGCAGATTCGCAGACTGAGAGGATCTTGGAGATCTGGGTCACTCTGGGTTGTTCTTACCATCACCGATCTATCGGGCCTAAGTGCTACTTATTAGGGTGATTGGACACTTCTAGCAATGTAATTTATCTAGGCTCTCACTATCCAGTGGGGCCAATTCATCCGCTGGGGGATTCCCAGATCTACGCGTAGATTGAGAGGATCTTGAGATTCTTCGTCAATTGGTTGTTCTTACCATCACCCGATCTATCAGCTGGGTATATTTATTAGGGTGATTGGACACTTTTGGCAACAGCTGCTGAGGGTTTCACTTTCATTGGAGGCCGCGGGTACTTTAGTCGAGAGTTTGGCATCCGCATCCGCTATATCGATCTTCATTTGTTATTCAGTCTTTCGAGGCATCTTTTGTATTAGCGGAGCATTTTGTAGCAGCTCTTATCTATTATTCATCTTCTTGGCCATATCCGCTATTTTTATCTCCAGACGGCATCTTCAATATTGTAAAGGAGTTTCTATTTTATGAATAAAGAAGAATTGAGATGTTTTGGCTTGTCTATCTTATTGCATATGGTTGAGGTATGTTCCATGGTTATCTCTTTCTGTTATTTGCTGCATACACACATATAAACACATCTAAAAGGTAGATCAACAAAGTGTTTGGCGAAATACCTCACTCAGAAAAAGTTTTAAAAGACACCAAAACAGTGATGATCCTTGCATAATGGCTTGGGATCATTACAGGAGAACTCATGGGTGAATCCTAATTTGTTCGATAGTAACACAAATAATTCATTCTCGAAGTGCTTTCCATGGTTGGAGACTAACTGTAGGGGGACGCCAAAGTAAGAGATGACATAGTTGAAGAAAAAGCATGTCTCAGTGTTAGTCGTATTGTTGAATGTAGGAATTGCTTCAACCCATTTGGTAAAGTAGTCAACGATGACTATTATGTACTTGTGTCCATTTTTAGATGGAGGATTGCATGTCATGAAATCGATGCCCCATTTAGAGAAGGTTTCGGAAGTGAATACGGGGTGTAAGAGGGCAAGTGGTACCTGAGCCTTTTGTGCATATAGATGGCATTTGCCACACCGTTTAACTGCATGGATGCAGTCATGAAATAATGTGGGCCAAAAGTAACCCGCCCGAATGATATTTTGGGAAGTGGACATGCCAGATAAGTGACCACCACAAGCTCCATTGTGAAAATCATTCAGAATTGTCTCGGCTTCTTCAACCGTGGGGCAGCGATGAAGAAACATATCGATGCCTCTGTAGTAGAGGACATCACCTATAAGGAGGTATCGTGGATATTGGTGTTGAATGTGACTAGAATCATCATGAGATAAGTGTGGGGTGAATTTTGAGTGCAGAGATAGACCAAAATACCGTCGTACAATGGGTCCGTGGAAGATATGAGGAATAAATGCTCGTCCGAGAATTTCTCATTGATCGAGGGGTCGACAGAGTCGGAAGGAAAGTCTACAAGGAGTTTATAAAGAATGAGGGATTTATTGATCTTGGGGGTGGTAAAATCTAGGTTGTATTATTGAAGGATGATGATCCAACAAGCAATTTTCCATTTATCTAGCGGCGAATCAATATGTAATGCATGGGGTTGGAATTGGTAATGAATTTGGTCATACGAAGCAAGATATAATGGCACGGATTTTGAACTGTGAGAATGACTGCAAGGGATAAATTATCATCGTGATTGTACTTGAGGGGTGGCATAGAGAGGTTCTTGTTGATGTAGTATATGACATGTTTGCATTGGTCATTGTCGACCTAAATGAGGACACCAGCAACGGAGACATCAAAGGTGGATAGATAGAGTATGTAATCCCTATCATAGTCTGGGGGACTGATCAAGGGGGATTTTGATGAGGGCCTCCTTCAATGAATTTAAAATGGTATGGGAATGATGGTCCTAGTGAAACAGGATGTCACAGTGGAGTAAGCATAGGAATCCATGGGCGTGAATGGCGTAGTGAGGTATGAAATGTCGTAAAAAGTTTTCTTTTCCTTGGAGGCTTTGCAACTGGAGTAAGTTCCTATGAAGGGGGATCTCATTGATTGCCTAAAATTTAAGTGGGTCTAATTTGATGCCTTGATGGGATACGATGAAGCCCAACAGTCGGCTTGTGGTGATGCAGAAGACACATTTAAGTAGGTTGATTCATATGTTGTACTTCCGGCACCGTTTGAATATGATCCGTAGATCCACTATGTGTTGGGAATGTTTCTTGGATCGAGCAGTGAGGTCATCCAAGTAGGCTAGGATGATGTCAGTGAGATCATGGAAGGCATATGTCATTGTGAATTAGAAAGTAGCCTTAGCGTTTTTTAGGCCGAAGGGCATAACTCGATAGGAAAAGGTGCCCCATGGAGTTGTGAAGGCAGTTTTGTATTGATCTTCCTGTCAGATGTGGATCTGGTTATAACCAGAAAATATGCATATGAGGAAGAGGACTTCATGACCGACACAGGCTTCGATGACTTGATATATAAAGGGAGTAGGGAATTTGTCTTTGGAACAAACTTGGTTGAGGTCACAGAAGTCGGTGCAAATGTGGATGGTGCCTTGTTTTTTATTGACCAAAATGGGGTTTGAAACCTAGGATGTGTATGCAATGGGGTGTATGAAGCCAGTTGTATAGAGTTTGTCGATATCGGTTTTTATTTCCATGGCTTTAGGAGGGTTGAGGGGGAATTTCTTTTGGCGAACAGGGGCAACGTCAAGCCAAGTGTCAATTCAATGTTCGACGATTGTTGGGTTTAAGCCGGGAATTTCGGTGTATGACTAGGTGAACACATCTCAGTATTCCTGGAATAAGGCTTTGTATGCTATGATTTCCTCACGGGAGCATGTTTCCCCTAGGGTGACTTCTTCCACCACATTGGTTTTGATCAAAATGTTGATTTTGATGGTGGGTGATATATTGGCCATGTTAACTTCTTCAAACACATCGGAGGCGGGTATTGGATTCTTGAACTAGTCTACCCAGCCAGAAGGGATTAAATAGTTCACTTTGATGGTATAGATAGGGGCATCTGCTAGTGGGTAGAAGTTGTTGTGTGCCAGAAAAAGGGATAGATGATGAAAATCATCCAGGGGTAATTGGGTGCGCACAAGACTTCTAAAATATTTTCATTGAACTGAAAGGTGATGGAGTACAAGGAGTTTGTAACTATTGTGAGTGGGGTGTAAAGATTCGTGGGTATAGTTGGTAAAGGTTGGATGTCGTTATTGGTTCCTGAGGTAGATGGACCTATGGGAAATGATGAGGAGTTTTCAGTAGACGTCATGAACCAAATATCCATATGGGAACTGGGTGTATTGTGGTATGGAGGAGGAATCTCATGAACCGATGTTACAGGGGAGTTGGGGGGTTTGGGAGGAATTCCTCACGTCATGGTGTAATGGCCAGAGGGTTCAACGGGCGATAAGTGGTCATGTCCTGATCATTTGGATGGTAATAGTTTGCGGTCATATGCACCAACAATGGTACTCTATGTGCAATGGGTAGGAGGGAGGCCCTCCAGTGTTTGCGTCCCTCGATAATGAGTGGACAACGGTATTTGTAATGGTCCATTTAATAGCATAGCGTGCAAGGGCATCGCATGTGCTCATTTACTGACGTAGAGACATATAGAATGTCAATAACTGTTTGTACTAATGAGATGGTTTGGGATGACTTAGGTAAAGTGGTTTGGCGCACTACTTCTAGAGTGTCCCAAAACTGAGGGAGGTTTGGGCAATGGTGTGTATAATGGCCGTATTGAGAACAAATGGCGCAAGCATGCTTGGTTCTCAAACTGGGAGGTTTGTGGGAGGAAAGTTCCAGTGAGGCTGGTAGTGTTACTGGAGTGGGTAGTAGTGGTGTACTTATGGGTTTGGGAATGAGATTTTGTAACTCAAGTAAAGTGGGGTAGAGATTGGTAGGGTGTCCAACGATGTTGCATAAGGCACATGGAGGTGGTATGCAGGGTGGGGAATGGAGGTAGGTTTACTTATTTTTATGTGTGCCTCGTTGGTTGGTGATGGTGCCCCCTGTTCCAGAGGTAGGTTGTCCTACAGTGGTAATATTACCTCCAACTGTGGGACTGGTTGGGTGAGTGGTTGGGTGAGCCACTAAGTGCAGTAATGGGGTTGCAGATTGTGGTGGAAGGGATAAAATTGCTACCATAGCTATTGGTTCTAGATACCATACATGGATGGAAATGACCATGTTAGGTAAAGTGAGGGTAGAAGAAACTTGATATGTTGTTACTCCAAGGGGAGGGTAAAAGAAGGGAATTTTGGTGATGGCCTGGGGATTCATCTGCCAAACAGGGATTTGACCCACAGGTGGTGAGTTCTTTGATGTTCCTTCCTGAGGAGTCTGTGCGAGGGGTTTGTCAAGAGGTGTGGGAAGGGTAGTGGATTCTGGTGATCTCTTACTAGTTGGCAGGTTAGGTATCTCAACCCCATCGGTCATGACGGTGCACACAATGGTCTTAGTGGGGGGTGGGAAGCCTTGGTATGTACCAATCAAATATGGGTCCTAAAATAGCCCGGGTCTGACATCCATCATTGGGACTAAGTTGGTTCTAGAGAAAATCAGTGGCAGGATGTTATCAATGTATCCTGATTGGTTGGGTTCATGGTGGGTCAATTGATCAATGGTCACAATTTTCCCATTGTGAGGGAAGAGCATGGTACAAAAGACCAAGGAAGGTACATATTGCATGGTGTACATGTATCTTCATCCGAATAGGATATTATAATCCAATTAGGTGTCAATGACTTTGATGTTGATGAGAATTGTTTTTACCCCCAAATCAACTAGCATGTTTTGATACAGGCCTTCTGGTTGGGATGGGATACCATCATAAGCTCGAAGTGTGATGGTGGAGGGGATAAACTCATGTGAACCAAGTTGCTACCAAACTGATTTGGACATGATGCATGTGTATTCTCCTTCATCTATGATGCAACGATGGACCGTGATATTCCAGATTTTGACAGGAATCTGGAATGCGACTAATGATGGAATTCGTGGGTCTGCTCTGTCTAAATCAAATGTGATTAGATGAGTGGCAGTTGGATATACTACCCCCAATTGTGAAAGTAATTCCTTTCATTGGGAAGGGCATGTTTGAAGTACTTCCATAACTGACATGGCAGCAGGTGATTGAGTGAGGTCATCAATAAGAATGTAGCTATGGGAGGCCCTAGCATGAGGGTTTTGTACATTTTTTCACAAGGGTGCATGAGGCATGCAGGTGATGGCTTCAATGTTAGAATGAGGGATCATCAATGGTTTTCCAGTTGGTGGTTGGGGAGCATCTGAAGTGGCTAGTAATGGATCAGGGGATGTACCATATTGGCGACTGCAAGTTTGTAAGAGGATTTCCTCTTCAGAAGTGAGGAGGATACTGTGGTCAGTGGTGTTCCCTGGAAGGGGATATTCAGTTGGAGGGAACTTCCCTTGTGGTTGTGGGAATTGGACCCCCTCTGGTTGAGTATTAATGACTCCTTGATGTGGGATAGGGTTTTGTAAAACCATTGGTGGTGGTAGTGGTATATAAGAGAGAGGTCCTTGAGGTTTACCTTCAGGGCTAGGATCCCCTTGGGGATTCATGGCGTCCTTCATCCGTTTGAAATCGATGATTTGGGGGAAATGGTGAATATAATGGCCATATTCACCACATAGTGCACAAGGGTAATTGGTTTGAAGGTTGTTATTTCGCTCTTGTCAGGGTTGACCGTTATTATTTCCCCCTTGGGGGTTTGGGTTGGGTTGGTGTTGGTTTCCTCCATCTTGGGGATTTTGTTGAGGGGGTTTCCCTCCTTGTCCCTGGTTCTTGTTCTTTCTTTTTCTGGTTATTGTTGGGTTGGTGAGGTGGATTTTCTGTATTCTACTGTTCAAATCTTTGAACCTGTTGAAGAGGGGAAGGTTGGATTAAATTGACCCCTGCCTGGTGTTGTCCATGTGGGGGTGCGACAAATTATGTTGGATCGAAGAAGGGATAGTATGGGTTACCCTATGGGGGCCCATATGGGTTGTAAGAAGTTGAGGTCACTTTGTTATTACTAGGTGGATAGGATTGTGTTGGTTGAGGGATCGATTGTCAGAGAGGGACTAGTTGGGGAAGGGATGTGGGTAGTTGGGTACCCATGGGGGGAAGAGGAGGTGTCATGAATGGTGGTGGGGGGAGTGGGGGAGGGTAATAGGACACTCCCATATATGGTTGAACGTATGGGTTGGTCCCATATGTGGTTACTGACTATGCGTTGAGTATGAGCCATGAAGCCAATCAACCCATCAGTAGAATGTGATGTTCCCATTTTGTCCTGACCAAAGGGAAAACGACGAGGAGAATATGGAAGGATAGTGTATAGGTACCCAGATTGGGAGTAAATGAGGTCAAACTGTTGTGCCTTAGTGATAGCTCCATCTTCAGTTTGGGGGAGGGTCATGGCCACGTCTTTACCAAGGGTGGGAACGAGTGATCGAAGGAACCAATCTAGCCTTTGTTGTAGGGTGGTGTCTTCTTTACAAAGGTTGCGACGTCTATTCCACTAGTGAATATGGTCTGAAATGTGCGTAGCATTATTTTGCTTGCATTTTGACAGGATTTCAGACCCAGTATCATGACAAATGGGAAGTTGAAAAAATGACAGGAATGATTTGGCTAATGATTCAAATTTTGGGTGGGCTTCGAACTTTTCATCCACATATCATTTGGTTGTAGTGTTAGTGAGGGTTCTCTAAAATAACCATATATGAATGGAATCATCCATCATGTTATTGTAAGAACACCACAAGTGGAAGGACATGACATGGTTGGCGGGGTCTTCTCCGGCTTTCCCTCCAAACTTAGGGATTTTTGAAGGTGGTTTTGTGGGCATATTCGACCAAGTGGGGTCATATAATATGGGATCATTCGTCAATTTAGATAGATCAAGGATATTGAGTGAAGCCAAAAAGGGCATGATAAGAGTGGGACCTATCATGTTATGGGAGGAAGTGGTTCCTCGAGAGCTTGTACTTTGTGGTAAAGATTGGGCTCTGCCTCCTTGTGGTGGAGAGTTTGTTTGGGAATTTCTTGGGATATTGGTTCCAATAAAAGTGGCTCTTATTAATCCTCATCCTAGTACTGTGGCACTAACTGGTGTATGTGATGGTATTTTTGATGTCTCAGGGAAATCAGGAACACTGCCCAAAATTGGGGGTAAATTTCTCAAGCATATGGAACGACAGGGATATTGTGGTTCCCCTATGATTCTAGATTAGAAGTGGATATGTGTGTAAATGGTGATGAGGAATGATAGGACAAGCTACTTTCAAATTACTTTAAACAATGTATTCATAAAATTGCATGTACTTCAAGTGGTGAAAAAAAAGCATACATCAAGACAATGTAAAAAGTGGTTTGATATTTTATAATTCCTCATGGGGGAAATAAAAAAACCAAATGTACGTGTCCTATCCGATGTAACGTCCTTCCTCTCAAATAACAATGGACCTCCAAAAAATCTCTCGACAGTGGGGCCAGAACCCACTTGAGGAGAAACTAGTGAAGGTATGAACAATCAGTTATAATGAGGGGTGAAGGGGGCATATCCTGGAAGTACTGGTGATATTTCCCAACAATCGTTCAAAATATGATCGAGGTGTGATTACATCCCACAACCGCCACCTTTGGTATATAAACCCTAAATTTTGGCTACTAGGATACCTCCATCAAGCATCGCATTTAAATTTTTGACCTCATAAATCGGTCACAGGTTGGATTCTTTCCAAGGGTTGGGTGAGCCAAGGAGGTACGCATAGAACAAATGGACCTCAGCCTTCGACCTTTCATGGGTGTCTCCCTGCCTTATGGTATAGGAATTCTTGAGTGGGAGGATTTTGGCACCCTAATTCACAACTTTATAAGTTTCAAAAAATGAAAAATGATGATGGGGATTTATTTGGATTCTTATCCCCAACATCGTAACTTAGACTACCAAATTATTTTGTGTTCCTACTGTGGAGATTAGAAAGTGGGTTGATTATGGTTTTTTTTAGAAGGTAAGAGAGGGTTGTGAAGTTGGGGTCATGGACCAACTTCATTCTTAATGGGAGTGTGCACAAAGACCCTTTTCTAGACAAATGAATCCCTAAAGAGTTTCAAGTATTTAGAAAAAGGGTTTTTGAATAGGTGAGAGTGTGTGCAAGGAGTGATGGTCGTGAAAACAATTTTTAATAAGTTAAATTCAATATTTTAGCATGGTGGACATTGTGTGGTCCTTTACTTCTCTTTTTTATATAACTTACTAAATTTGTTCAAAATGACCCTTGCAAACGAAACGAAATCCTAAGTTATCTTGGCAGATATGATAATCCTTACTTGGACCCTTTATCTCTCTAAGGTGTTTTGTAATCTAGAAAAATTGAAACTAGTCCTAGATTGTGAGCATGTGGGCATGTGTGGTCCCTTACAACTTCTTTAAACTCCCTAGGTGACTTACTCTAAAAATTTGAAAAATATCCTAGAATTGCATGCATGTGGGAATATGGGCCCTTACAACTCTTTTAAGATTTAATTTTCACCAAGTAAGTGGAGAGGATTGGCCTCTTTTGTTTGAAAGTGATTTGGTTTACCAAGGGAGGTGGAGACTTATGTAAGCAACCTATTTTTCTGATTTTCAAGATCACACTACGGTGTGAGGAAAGAGCATACTCCAAGATTGGTTTAGATGGCCTTCTAGTCCTAATTTAATGTGATGACCTTTGTAAAATGAAATCTTTGAAATTCAAATGCACAACCTCTTAATCCATCCATGTGGAAATCAAGGAAATCAAAGATATTATGGTTTCTTTTAGTCTACCTAATTATCTATGTGTGATGTGGGGCTTATGGATACAATAATGAGACTTCATCTTGTTTGTACTNTTGAAACTAGTCCTAGATTGTGAGCATGTGGGCATGTGTGGTCCCTTACAACTTCTTTAAACTCCCTAGGTGACTTACTCTAAAAATTTGAAAAATATCCTAGAATTGCATGCATGTGGGAATATGGGCCCTTACAACTCTTTTAAGATTTAATTTTCACCAAGTAAGTGGAGAGGATTGGCCTCTTTTGTTTGAAAGTGATTTGGTTTACCAAGGGAGGTGGAGACTTATGTAAGCAACCTATTTTTCTGATTTTCAAGATCACACTACGGTGTGAGGAAAGAGCATACTCCAAGATTGGTTTAGATGGCCTTCTAGTCCTAATTTAATGTGATGACCTTTGTAAAATGAAATCTTTGAAATTCAAATGCACAACCTCTTAATCCATCCATGTGGAAATCAAGGAAATCAAAGATATTATGGTTTCTTTTAGTCTACCTAATTATCTATGTGTGATGTGGGGCTTATGGATACAATAATGAGACTTCATCTTGTTTGTACTGACTTTTAAAAGGTGCTTAAAACCAAATCTAAAATACTAAGTGGCAATGGGAAACTCAGGCCTTACAATTTTGCAAAAATAATACAAGTGTGCAACAAAACCTGAAATAGTCACGCATAGTGTGCATATCACATGGTTGGATAGTTATAACGGAGAGCAGATGTGTACGGATTGCATGTATGTTTGTCCTGAACTCACGTGCATGCAAAAAAGTTGGCGGAACAGAATTTTGAAAAAATTATCTCACTTTGGGGTGAAATCATGCTCTCAAATGGTGAGTTTAGGCCGATTTTGACCCTTTCACATGAAAACAAGTAAGAAATAACAATCTAACATCCTAGTGGGGAGAATTTTGATTCAAATCCTCAGTATGGTCACCAATCTGTTGGGTTCCTTTTTGTTGATGATTACGGTTGTGTGAGACATTCTCCAGGACACAAACCTCAGAGAAAGCCCCTGAGAGGGGTGTGTGGTTCCTATCTGAGACAGAGTTGGAACATAGAGATGGCCTCCTCCTTACAGAGAGTTGAGAAGAAATCCAGATGATTCTCCTATGTAACGTAGTGAGAAAGGAGATCTGTTGAGTTGGACATGCCTATGGCTGAGCACAAGGTGAACGTATGAATTCCCATAGATCTGGGTGCATCGTCATGAGACAGAAATGAAGATGATGTATTAGCCTCCTCTGAGCCGAGAGTTTAGATGATGAACTCCAGATGACTCTCATGTGTAATGTAGTGGGAAATAATATATGTCGAGTGGATGTGCCTGTGGATGAGCACAAGTGAATGCGATCCTAGTGGTTGAGAACTAGTGAGTGTGGTTCTCCTGTGAGACACAGTGAGATGGAGATATTGAGGTCATCCCTATTGTGCCAATAGACACATCATTTGGCATGAAAAGCATTATATAAATAAAGGTGTATCCCCATTGAGAAAAGACACTTATCATTTGTGTCATCTCATGATTTCAAAAGTTGTGGTCTGAAATTCTGAGAATTGCAACACCCTCTTGTGTGCTAGGTTTGGTGATGGTGTGGGAGGTCTTTCTCTTGAGGAATATAGCAAAGGATTGGTTGGGTTTTCTTCCCTTGTTGAGAAGGGTTTCACAGTATACGTATTGTGTTCTTGTGCATGGTTATTCTTCTTGTGATCTTGGTTTGCTGCAAGTAGTTATGGTTCAAGTAATAGTTAAACAAAAATTTAAAGAGGAGACATGAGCCATAGCTCATTGAAAATCCAAAACTTTTGTCACGAGAGTGAGAAAAAAGAGGTCCTTTAACTATATAGTTAGGCTATCTAGACATCAAATCATAAATTTATTTGGTTAGTGACTCAACTAACATAAAGAAATAAGAGATAAACAACAATGAAATAACTCTAAACTCAGAAAGCAATAACTTGAAATGAATGCACAAAGAAAAAACAAGAGATATATACCAAGTAAAATAATCTTTGAATTGATACTCCTTGGAGAAATATGGGAACTTATGAGTCCCATCTTCCTCCTTGGGAAGGCTCTTGAGTCCCCAAGTACAAAGTCCTCTTTCTACTATCAATGGATAACAAAGAAAAAATGGTGAAGAAAAGAGTGATGAACTAATCAAGAGGAGAGAGCTCTAACACTTGCTATGGATGCTCAAAGCTTTCTAAGAGTAAGGTGGATTCCAAAAACTAAAAATGAGCAGCATAACAATACTCAAATGCTTCATCGTTTTTGCATACAATGGTCCTTTATTTATAGGAGGATGGCAAGTTTTTTTTCAACTGGTTCTAAGTGTGAATGGGAAGCCCTTGGAGGTACTTCCCATCCCTTTCAGTGATCCCAAGGAAACATTTGAGGGAAATTTTGGGTATGGGGGAGGTTCTCTTCATCCCAAAAATGGTTGAGGCCTGACCAAATTCATCAATGCGTCGTTTCAACGTCCACATGGGTATTTCAACTGTCATTCGTGCACTGTGTGTGTTGTACATTGTGTTAGCCTGCGATGATGTGCGGACACTACTTTGGTTGAATGTGTGCTAATTTTCAAAACCACTTTTATATAGTTTTTTTTTTCTTTCCAAATTGAGTGTAATCCTTCCATGAATATCGGTAGTATGTTGTGTTTGTGTTACATGTTTCTTCATCCATTTTTTGTAGTTGTAGTGATCCATTTTATGATGATAACACCATTTTTAAAATGAAAAAAAAAAAA